>JAQGAF010005442.1:0-12052 GCA_034687865.1 Kryphioiulus occultus | reverse complement strand
GGTGGACGGTCTGCCCCCTGGCGTTGGTGATAGGCCCAATAGGTGCGAAAATAGGCCAACGTTAAAAATTCCACAAATAAACAAACTTACTATTATCCAGTAAATGTCAACAAATGCTGACAGCAACACTTGTACTGACAATTTTTAGCGAAATGGGTAACACTGATGGGTTGATGTTGAATTCTGAATACAGTACTATGATCTGCTGGGTAGGCGTTACATACTGATTACTGACGATTATCCAGTCAATAATACATGTACTGTCAATTTCATCAAATACTGCCATACTGATCGTGTATGGGACAACACTTATGGATTAGCGATATAGCAATACTACTGTAATAGTTGATGTTCAATACCGTTTATGTACAATTTCATCAAACACTAGCTGCCATACTGGTCGGGTAATTGACAATTCAGATGAATTGGTGACGATTAGCAGTAGCTAGTACTGATCGGTTGATGTTGAATACCGATTACTGACCATTATCCAGTCAATATTACTTTCAAATTCAATAAATCCAGACAGCGATACTTATCGTGAGTTTTAAGGGCAACAGACGTACTGGTGAATTGACAACAAATACTGACAGTAATTCATATAGTGTAAGCTTAGGGGGTTGAAGTTGGGTTGATTCAATACAGATTAATTCAATCAATACCACTCAATTTCAACAACTACAGACAGTCGCACTGATCGTGTGATGGTAATATTGACGTATTGACGACGAATACTGAGCACGGTCATGTTCGTTGTCGTTGATCGATACCCATTTCGTCCCGAAATCGTGTATTGTGGAGGGTCCGCCTCAGACTGTATTTGCCATTGAGGGGGCGTCAGCGCCCGCACCGCCCCCTGGTGAATTACGGATCGTAAAACGGGAGTTTTTAATTTCAACCATCGAGTCCAGTCATCGACCTTTTCATAATTTCCTGGTGCAATTTTATCATTGTTATTGCTGCCGCCATTGAACCAACCTTCTTATGCCAACATATTGGTTTTATGGTGACGAGGACTAGTCATAAAACACCGTCAATTAGGATTATATTAAACTTGTATTGTTGTTTATGTTTGACTTTTTGTTGGATGTCTTAGATGGACAGCGAGTCCCATTACACCCATTCCTCGCTTTAGGGCTAGATAGGTTCTTGGAAAGTAGGTCGTAAAGCGAAACGTCGTATAACGAATCGTGTATTTCCATTGCATATTTTAAAACTGCACGTAATTGTACTGTATACGATGTACACGTAACGAAAAAATTACAATCTCGAAAAATATTTCTAATCAGTCTGAAGATTTGGGTGACATACTTAACTATTGTTTATCCGCAGTTGTGGATGGCCCTGGTTTAAAAAAATTATCAAAATTCTGGTGTTTCGTGATGTTTTCGCTTACTTTTGAAGTTCTTGGTAGCAATTTTAACACCGTGTAATTCATCAGGATCAACTCGAAGAACGCGGTATTAAGTTTATCGAATTAAAAAGAAGCGAAACAACACAATTTGGACCAATATTTTAAAACAGGGCTATCCTCAACTACAGATTGTGATGACGACAGACATGTGATGTGACTCGGACGAACGTGTTACAGTATATTGTTTCCATTAATGCCTCGTATTGTTCGCATCGCTCGCCTTACATGTACATGTAGGTTTCAAACTATTCGATTAGCACAAATGTGACATCAGGTATCCCTGTTTCACACTGACCTATGACCCGTAATGGTCGTTATAGCGAAAAGCCGTATAAAGAGGTATGGGTTATTTCGTTCCTTCTTCTTGGATACCAACCGTCGTACTTCTGAACTTATTTTCGTGTTTTTCAAGTTAAGAAGTTGGCGATAACGTTGACCAGTGTAAACAAAATGAAGGGATGGGGGAGGTATTTGCTTCGGGGCTGTTATTTTTGGCCATACGGTTGACCACGTCCTGTGGCAGTGTGGCTGACCTTCTTGACTTCCAGCTCCTTCTTTGACCTCACCACTGAGCCCTTGCTTTGTCTTCCTATCTTCCATCATCTGGACAACCTCGACAGGCCTCCCCAAAAATCATCCAAAAGGGGGTCATCCAGAAAGACAGCTGCTCAAGTGGGTTGGACCTGTGTCTCCTCACTTGGACCCTTTGTCTCACCGAATTGTTGTTCTGAAACTACACTCAGAAATGTTCGTTTTGCTGAAGAACAACTAATATAAATAATATTGGAAATCTTCTGGAAATTTTAATAACGCACATAAATTGTGGATCGTGGCTTCGTGTTTGGATGCCAAATTAAATTAGAAACTGCTTTTCAAATTTAAATGCTCGTAAAACTCGTTTGAGTTTGACCGAAAATCGGAAAGTTGCTCGTTTTTTCCGATTTTTAATGACCCGTTTATTAGCGTTGAAATTTCTTTTTCTTGTTCTTTAACCGCGAAATATCAGTGACAGTTTTCTGCCTTTAACATCATACATGTATTGTACGCTTACATTATTTTTTATAAACTTGTACGTTTTAGGAAAAGGTTTCAAAGTTATTTTTCTTCAAAAAAAATTTATTAAGCTTAAAAGTACCCTGATGCTCACTTCAATTTGCTATACTTGTCTTTTTTATAGTGAAAAAAAAAAACAAATCGTCTCGTGTTTAAATAAACGTGTTACTTGGTATTGCCCAAATTTTGCTAGAAATTTGCACATTTTTTTGCTTTCAACCAAATCTTTTTTAAATTTCAATACATTTGTAATTTGGACATTTTAGCAAAATTTCCTCTATGGAGAGCCAAGAGAGTAAATTTGATGTAATATTTCCAAACGTTTTTAAAAATGCATTAAGTTCCGTTCAAAATTTTCTGTACATGTCTTATTTTTACAACCTTATTGCCAATTTTTTTTAATATAAAATTGCCAGA
This sequence comes from Kryphioiulus occultus, assembly GCA_034687865.1. Lineage (NCBI taxonomy): Eukaryota > Metazoa > Arthropoda > Diplopoda > Julida > Julidae > Kryphioiulus > Kryphioiulus occultus. The sequence goes on along the minus strand of JAQGAF010005442.1, from coordinate 9,168 downwards.
TGTTTACTTACATTTTCCTAATACTGTACTTGACCTATTTTGTAGTCACCTAAGTGACAAAATTCGAAAACTTCATTGTTACCAAACCCTCTCATACAGGTGTACATGTAGTTCAATAAGCTTAAATTAGCAACACGTATTGCACAATTTTTTTTATAAATTTGGATATTTAGCTAAACTTATCAACTTTCCAACTACCAAACTAAAAAATGCATTAAAATTATCAGCTGCTAGGTCCATATATGTCCCATTTCCCAGTTTAAAAACAATAATAAAATTTCTTACTTTTGATCCTAAAAATTCTCGTATTTTGATAAATACTTTTTATTTTCGAGCACTTGTTGCTGACGCTGACCGTCCACCACACGTGTTGAACCCACCTGTTTCCTGCGATTTTCCCTCCATTGTTGTTTTCGCCTGAGGGGTGCGTGGGGTGGACAAACCGCGGGTTGACCGATGACCGCTGGGCTATTTAAAGCTGGTTTCAAGGGGGCGCTGCTGTTGCTCGAGCGTTGCCAACGAGATTTCCTGTCGTTTTCTCCCCTGGAAATGAAACAATAATAATATTCGTAAGAGAGAAAACAAAAACAGGAGAGGGCCGAGGGGGTGTCCACACATTATTTAAGGAGGGGTTTCCTTTTTGATTTTTAAGGGTAAGTCAAGTCCCCCTTCTATCCGGTTCATAGACCCTTGTTCATCCATCCAAAAGATGAACCCCTTCCTGCAAATCGACCATTTTCTGCTATTTTTCGGTTTTTTAGATCATTTTTAAGTCAAGTGTGATCACGTGACCTGGTGAAGCCTGGGTGATTACAGGGTGGATCTGTGGATTCGTAGTACAAATCTGGTGCAGTATAGAACCTGTCTAAAGTGACAGGTGATGGTCATGATATGATGATTATATAATACTTGAACACTCCCTAATGTTAAAACTAGCGCATTCCTTTTACAAACCTAATACAGTAGAACCTGTCTAAGGTAATATGGTTTTTGCAAATCACGATTCTGTGATGACATACACTTGAACATTCCCTAATGTTGAAACTATATAGTGCAATCCCATAGTAAAACAAGCACCGTAAAACCTGTCTAAAGTAATATGGTGTTTAAAAATGACGATTTTGTGATGGCACCTCTCTAAAGTAATACGCTTTTTACAAATCACGATTATGCGATGACGTAATACTTGAACATTCCCCAATGTTAAAATTAGGGGATTTCTGGTACATTAGAACCTGTCTAAAGTAATATCGAGTTTGCAAATCACGGTAGACAGGTTCTGCTGTTCGAGATGCGATACTGCTGGATGTTTTTCCCAATTGATGTCAGTACAGGGTGCCTCCCACGTTCGTGGGCGAGCACTCGATTTTAATCCAGTTCAACCTGATTTTTCAGCGGTTGGTAACGTCTGTTTTTTTTTTTTGCATTTTTTCATCGTGACTGGCCACCCTGCCGCGATGTTCAAATATATTAATAGCTTATCTCGCTGCCGTTTTAATTTTATGCTTTCTTTAACCCCTTTAAACGATACCAATCTCTTCTTCAGATGTGCACTCCGGATAAATGGCGACTCCCCGCCATTTTGAATGATGCTGACATTCGTACATTTGCCTCCTACTACATGTACTCGGTGCATCGTGTAAAAAAGGGGAACGTGAGGAACCACGTGGGCCTAGTATGCCAATGAGATGAAATTAGGCTTCGGTTAATCAGCTGTTTGTGAATTCAACACCCGGGTTATAAAAATCCACTCTTGAAACTCAAAACACTGAGTTTTTCGGGAAAATTAAATCTTGGATTTTTCCCAAATCAATCAATTATTTTCTCGCGACCTGAAAAGATTGGGAATTAGAAAGTGTTTCGTGTGAATCGGCGTTGAACTGAATTGCATTATGATTTGCTTTTCGATATTTTCGTTGATTATACAGTGCGATTCTGGGAGGAAAAGTCGAAATATACATGTACATGCATATAGGACGAGTTCGTACCATGTTGGACAAAAATGGGACAAAATGTATTGTACAGAGGGCTCTAGCTCGTCATATATTCCGTTTTTATCGTCTGCTTACATACCATGGTAACCATGTTCGAGCGAAGGACGACCTTACGATAAAACGCAGGGGCCTGTATCCATAAACGAGAGATTACGGCTCAGCCTCGTCGTTTATTCGGTTGTGGGAAAGCGAAAAACACAACGCACCTCGACCATGTTGCATCAATTGCATGGTACAGTGTATATCCAAAACCTGCCCAAAATCACGCGATTTTGGTTGATCGATGTATTTACCATTGATGAATATTGATGATGTAGCTGTCGCCATGCTATAGCGGCCCTGAAGCTCAGCTTTTGGTCGCTGGAAAGGTCAGGGAAATTCGTATAATAAAAACACTCGCCCAGCTAGTGGGTTGAAATTTATATGCCTGGAAATTTTTTGGACACAACAATTTTATTGGAGAAGAAGTGTATACTGCTGGCAAAATTTCTTTTCATGCAATAAAATCTTGAAATGAACATTGCCCACATGTACATGTAATGATAATGCTTTTCTAAATGCATTATAAGACAGGCATTGGAAAATACATGTATTTCGTGTTGCGATAAAAATGAACATTGCATTTGCAATATATTTTGCAATTCGCAATGCATTTCCTTTCCATGTGGGAGAACGTGGTAATCTAAACACATGACTTACCCTTTCTGACTTGAAAATGCGTTAATCCTTAAAAATGTGCATAACAAAGTGTCTGGAACACCTGGAAAAGTCAAGGAAATTTGATTCTATATTCGACCAGACCCACTGCTTAAGTTTTAATTAAATACAGTATATGCACCCTTAGCCCCTGCCATAATTATTTATAGCGAAAAAGTACGGAAAGCAGCCTTTTAGTGGCCTATTCTAGATGTTGTCTCCAGTATTCATTTCTGACGAACTCTGTCTGCTGGTTCTCCAGATTTCGTGTTAATCGAGATATCTTGGATTTTATACGCTCTGGAAGGGGGGCTTCTGTTTCATCAGATATTACGGTTTGCTCGCTGTCTGCATGTCTGAGAAGTCTGCTGAGAGCCAGCTAGCGTTTCCCTCCGAAAATCCTATAGAAACGAAAAAACGGAAAACTAAGCAGCATTTGTAACCTACGGAAAGTGCATGCTTGGGGGAGAGACTTACGTTGCTTAGCAACATTGGGAACAGTTGCCATTTTTTTCTTTTTCTTCGTCTTCTTCAGCTTTGAAACCTGAAAGTTTGAGCTTACGAATGCCCACTATAATTTCGTTTTCCCTCTGATATTATTTCTGTAATTGTCATTATTATTACATGTATTATTATTATTATTCGCAGCCTTTTTTACTGACTTTCTTACCCATTTCTGCGTATTTCAGGTCTGTGACGGACCCGCGCAACGGCAAGCGAGTCGCCCTCAAGAAAATGCCCAACGTCTTCCAAAATCTCATCTCCAGTCGCAGAGTCTACAGGGAATTGAAAATGCTCTGTTACTTCAAACACGAAAACGTGAGTTTTTCTCTTCAAAAAAATATTGTACGCAAAACATGAAATGGAACTGAAAATTAGAATTTGGAACGCTGGCGCGCGCGGAGACGTCACTCTTGGAACCTTTGACGTCACGCTGCATCACGATGGTGCTGCCTTCCAGCGGCCTGTTGAGAAATTATCCCCCTAGATGTTAATAACTCGATCCAGCATTCATACCGCCAAGGAAAGTCAAGGAAATGAGATTTGGTTTAGGGAAAGTCAGATGGAAGTCAGGGAAAACATTCAATTTTTTGGCCTTATGGAATGCTCCTCAATATACATAAGCAGAAAGACTTTTCTGAATCACCTGTGATCCAAAGGTTGTATTGTTTCATGCCTAACTTGGTTTGTCTATCTTTATCTGAACAAACTTGTTGCTACATGTACACGTAGGTTAGGTTGCTGTAATGTATATCGATTTCAGTATGACTGTACATGGACGTTGTTAGACATGGTAATGAGTAACTCATGCCGGTACAGCCTTGGCCAAAAGTAAGGAGCACCCTCTAAAACTCGCCTTTTATTGGATAGTATGCAGTTGCGCAAATAATTACAGCAAATATAGCTAATTGCAGTGGTGCAAATAAAGTAAATTCTACTTAAACGTGACATTTTTATTTGATAAGTTAGGGAAATTAATCAGATTTGGTCAGGGAAAGTCAGGAAAATCGAGTTGCACATTTTGGTATGAACCCTGCAATCGATGAATTTAGAAACGAGCAAATGGGACGAGTGGCGTCACGATTGGTGTCGCAGAGTGCACCTATTACCTCATTGGTGTATTTAGGTCGCTGTGCACATTGAATTGAAAAGTAAGCTGCATGCCGTTCGGAGCGCCATCTAAGACGATTTGGGAAGCTTGGCTGTAGTTCATTTGTCCTGGGGCCTCCAGGTGGAAAACGGGCAAAACGAGACGATTTTTGGGTTCAGGGCCATGTTGGTTGGGGTGGCAGGTGTTGGCGTTGCCATCAGCCACCTTATGTTTTTTCGTCGCTGTTTTTCCTCCGAAAAATTGCCAGAATGCCAGACAGATAGCTAATTGCTGTCTGCGGGTGGAAGGGCCAACGACACGTAGCTGAGGCCCTTTGTTGTTTTCCACTGTTTCGACAGGTGGTTATCGGAAAGCAGGTGACGGTTGGGACGGAGACCCGCTTTTGGTTAGGATTCACAGAATCTGATTGTTTTGTGAGCAACCGTGGAAAATCTCGCAAAAAACGGTATTTGGCACGGTGTCGTTTACTGGTGCAGACGCAACGGCGCCTGTATTGGTTCGTTTTGTAACCTTTCGTTGGGAAGGCGTTATTCTGTCAAATCAGATGTGTGTCTATCTCTTCGCCTTTAAGCTATGGGGCTCAAGCATCGAACGGTAGCGCGTGAGGAGGTGCCATCCTGCGGATATGGAGACATTGAAGTATTGTCATTGGGTGGCAACCAAATGTTGACCATAATTTTTTTAGATACATGTTATTGTTGAAATCCATCGCAAGTACAGGTAGGATAAGTGAACCATTATTCAGGGGACCCTACAATAGTTAGTCATACTGTCAGTCACTTTAGAATCAGTAGAAATGACAGTATGCGTCAATATTTTCGCGACCCTACATGGTCAATATTTTACTGTCAGTAAAAAGCTCAGTACCATCGTGAACTTCGTTGAGTGAGGTTCTAAAGTACCACGGATCGAAATGAAAGGCAAAAGCCTATTTGGAGACTTGCGAAGCTTATTTAGCGATAATTTCAATACTTACCGCAAACGGTACGATGATGATGATTGAGAAAAACAGCGAAAAATGTGTTCTCGTTCGAATATCTTTGACGAAATCCAACCTATGTGGCACGTCCTTCTTCAATGGCTGCTGGCGCAATACTGACAGATTTACTGACGAATGCCCTTACACGGTCAGTATTATTGTCAATATCCTCATACTGACAGTAGTTATCCGAAAAACCGGATAATCGTCATTATCGAAAGTCAATACATCAGTATTGCCCTTACACTATCCGTAAACTGACTGTAATAATTCCCGTGTAGGCTCCCCTATAGGCCTACAGTCATTTTTACTGATTCTAAAGTGACTGACAGTATTACTAGCCATGTAGGATCGTCTTAGGTATTTGGACGATCATAAGTATCAGCATTTATCATCAAATGCATCAGCAAGGCTACAACCACGATCAGTATTACTGTCACATACTGTCATTATTAGAGTTGAAATGATAAGGGGACCCTACACGGGCATTATTACTGTCAGTTTCGACTAATACGGATCGTGTAAGGGGCAATACTGATGTATTGACGTTCGATAATGACGATTATCGGGATTTTCGGATAACTACAGTCAGTATGAAGATAATGACAATGATATTGACCGTGTAAGGGCGTTCGCCAGTAAATCTGTCAGTATTGCGCCAGCAGCCATGGAAGACGGACGTGCCACATACGTTGAATTTCGTCAAAGATATTCGAACGAGAACACATTTTCTGCTGTTTTTCTCAATCATCATCATCGTATACCGTTTGCGAGTGAGTAGCCTATTGAAATTATCGCTAAATAAGCCTCGCAAGTCTCCAAATAGGCTTTTGCCTTTCATTTCGATCCTTACGTGGTACTTTAGAACCTCACTCGACGAAGTTCACGATGGTACTGAGCTTTTTACTGACAGTAAAATATTGACCATGTAGGGTCGCGAAAATATTGATGCATACTATCATTTCTATTGATTTTAAATTGACTGACAGTATTACTAACCGCGTAGGATCACCTTTAGACGAAATTCAACGTATGTGGCACGTCCGTCTTCAATGGCTGCTGGCGCAATAATGACATTTTTACTGACGAACGCCCTTACATGGTCAGTATTACTGTCAATATCTCGATACTGACAATAGTTATCCGAAAAACCGGATAATCGTCATTATCGAACATCAATACATCAGTATTGTCCTTACACGATCAGTATTACTGTCTGCATTTGTCGACTCTGACAGTAATAATGCCCGTGTGGGGTCCCCTAGACCGACCATGTGAGGTCTCCTAAGAATCTGTATAATCATCAGTATCAGTATTTATCATCAATTAAATGCATCAGTATCGATTCCTAACACGATCAGTATTACCGTCATTATCAGCAGAAATGCCCACTGAATATAGCTAATAGTGCTTGTGGGTTGCTGAATCCTCGCCAACATATTTACCATGTTTTGATGCCCGAGAAGTACTTTATGATCTTGGTTTTCATCGACGTCTCCGAATTCCTTGTGCCCAAGGAGGATGTGCAGTCGGATACGGCACCCGTGGAGTCCTGTCTCTTGTTGCCGCTACCATTGGGAATAGTCGAAGCTGCCATGGCAATTTCGGCTTCACCTTCTTCACTTTCTTCAACTTCTTCAGCTTCAGCTTCAGCGTGAAGCCTCCCGAAATGTCCGAGCGGAGACGAGGCGACATTTCATCATATCTCGATCTGAATCAGATCGGCTAAAATTAGGGAGATTAAAACGCTCGATGATAAAAAGCCATTTGAGGTCGATAGACGTTCACAATTCCAAACAGCAAAAGAGCAATGAATGATTCAGCGGCAAAAGCAGGCAAAAGTGAAGCCGAATAGGTGGCGAAGGCGGCCATATTGCTACTCGCCTCAATCGTGCTTTTTAAATAACGTCATCGAATTTTGCATATTTTTGGGGGAAAATAGATCACAAATTGTGCATTTCAAAGCACATTTCAGTAAAAAAGCTTGTCGGGAATCTTATTTGTTAAAAGAAATCCAAGAAATCCGTTACCAGAAATCCAAAAATCTGATTTTTTTCACTTTTTTTCGAAATGCAAATTATCTGGTTTTTTTCACATTTTTTCACATGAAAATATGTGTTTTTTTTCACTTTTTTCACCCAATATTTTTTAAATAATAGCTATTTCAAGAGCTATAACAATGCATCTCAAACTGCTGGACACGACCCATGTGATTTTTAAATTACGTCATCGAATTTTGCATTTTTGGGGGGGAAAAATAAATCACAAATTGTGCATTTCAATGCACATTTCTGTAAAAAAAACCTTGCCTGGAATCTTATTTGTTAAAAGAAATTCAAGAAATCCGTTACCAGAAATCCAAAAATCTGATTTTTTTACTTTTTTTCGACATGCAAATTATCTGGTTTTTTTCACATTTATTCTCATGCAATTATCTGGTTTTTCAAATTTTTTCACATGAAAATATGTTTTTTTTTTTCACTTTTTTCACCCAATATTTTTTAGATAATAGCTTTTCAAGAGCTATAACAGTGCATCTCAAACTGCTGTACGCGATCCATGCACCTACAATTTACAACCGGCGAATTTTGTTTAATTCGACCAAAAATGGATATCGGGTATATTTTCATGTAAATGATTTTTAAGATTGTTTAAGGATGTTTAAGATTATTATAAATATTAGTCTTCAAAAGAGTGCCGCAGGCAATTTTTTTTAAAAAAACAACTGAAATAATAATTAAATTTCAGTACGTTTTTTATGAAATTAAGGACAAAAATGATGGGCAATTCCTCAGTTTTAAGCTGGAAAAATTGTCATTTTTTCCATTGTTATAAATTGTCATTTTTACCCAATTTTTAACATTTTTTCATATTTTTACGCTGTCAAGGGTATGCATTTTTACATTTTTCGCACTTTTTCACACTGGCCTCATGCCTGGAATTATTAATATATTTCTATGAACATTAACTTGGGGGGCCCAGTGTGTTTTTTAAATAACGGCATCAAATTTTTCATTTTTTGGAGGGAAAAACAGATCACAAATTGTGGATTTCAATGCGTTTTTCTGTTTAAAAAAAAAAAAAAAGAACGCTGTAGGCGAAATTTTTTAAAAAGCACTGAGAAAATTGATCGATTTTAGTGATCGATATTTATCGGGTTGGGTAATCGGCGAACTGTGCGACAGGCCATAGATGCCTTCGATATATCCCCAGTCGATTTTCCATCTCATGATTCGATTCACTTGCAAATAGAGAATTTTGGATACGTGGTGTCTGGTCACACTGCTCTCCGGCCTATATTTGCTAGATTAGGATTTCGGCGCTGCCAGATCCTAACCAAGCATCGATCGGCCAATTACCAAAAGTGTTGCAACTCGTCCATTTTGACGTTCGTCTTGTGGTGAGTAAGTTTTTTTGATCTTTTTCCGGACTTATAAAGTTAGATTGCGGGCGATTGGCACCTGAAAACAGAGCGAGAGAGTTATATGTGCGTTTCGTGAACACAATTCTTTCGATTTCGTTGAAAAAGCGGTAAATTTCGAGGCTTTTTCAGCCAGATTTCGCGGTAAGCCTATAAGCCTAACAACGTGTACTTTGCATCCACGATGGCTATAACCACTAGAAAGCCGCCAAATTTTGACCCATTTTCAGTTTTTCACCCAATTTTTTGGTAATTTCAGATCCATACTGCCAATATGCAGCTCACTATACGTTCCCAAGAGAGTCACCTCTTCGAGGCCACCGAGACGCACACAGTTGCTGATTTAAAGGCGAGTATGACAACAATCCAGAAAGTTTAAGGTTTCATAAGGGGACCCTACACGGGCATTATTACTGTCAGTTTCGACAAATGCAGACAGTAATACTGATCGTGTAAGGACAATACT
>JAQGAF010005441.1:0-12054 GCA_034687865.1 Kryphioiulus occultus | reverse complement strand
TACTTATCGATGGGGAAATGATGCTGCTGGAATGGAATCCGGAAGATGGAGCGCCTCTGCTGGCGTTCTGGCGGGAAATTCGAATGTTTTAAAATGGCCGCCGCTGTGCACTTTTTTTTTCAATGACATTTATTGGTCTTTGTGTTTCATGCTGACTACAAACCTGGAAAACGCAGGTAATTTTGAATTCAACGTAAAAATTGCAAGCATTGAAATTGTCTTCCGTGTTTGTTCGTTATATTTCTGTGAAATCAGCACCAAAAATGATTGGCCAACTGAAAATTGTTGTCAGTGCTGCCTTTGTTATTAATATTTCTGGAAAACGTTTTCGAGAGATCACACCGAAAATCCGTTATTTCTGCTAATTTTCTATTCATGGAATCTAAGGAGTTAATTTCTATCGATATTAATATTTCTGAAAATTTCTAACTTGGCGAAAACTGCATTATTGGCGATGTATTTTCTATAAAAAAATTGTTCATCAGTTTCTTTCATTATTAATACTTGAAAAATAAGAAAAAAACATTTCAAGTAGAATATACCAAAATTTATAATTTCTGGTATTTTTTCAAAGAAATGTTCGTAAAATCTATCATTGGGAAATGTCTGTTTATCAATGTTGACTAAAATCTACTATTTGAGATCTAGTTTTTCAAAGTTATACTTATTATTATTACTAAATATCGTTTTTAATAGAATTATGGCACACGGTTAATCGTTGAAATATATTTTTATGAATCTAGAAAAATTGGAATATGACCCTGGAAAACTCAAGGAGTTTCGTTTTCAGAAATTAGTAATCACCATGTAACCATGTATTCGTATACAGGGTGTCCCCATGGGTGGCTTTGTTTACGGACACCCTATAAATTCCAAAAATGTACGAACCAGAGAACATTGTGAAATTTTCCCTATACAAGAACACAAAGATAAATTTGATGCCGATTTTTCTGAATTGATTTAATCAAGCACATGTTGGGTGGGTTCGACGGCTAAATTGATATACGATGATTCATCCAAACAAACGTTTCTCTGAAAACAACAAGAAATTTGCAAATGTTATTTGCTACAATGCTGTAAGTTGATTGCAAATTGCATTATCATAAAAGTTTTCCTGATGTCAATATAGCCTACCACAGTTATTTGAGAATTGTGATTCGGAAACGTTTACTCATTGAATCAAAATATTGAAAGCTCGTCTATGACTGTATGACATGAAACAAATATTGGAACATGGAAATTTCGTTTCATCTCCTTTTTTGAATTCCGTAAACAGTATACAAAATTAATTGTCTTATGCGTGGAGAAGACAGAAAATGGTCATTTGAGGCTCAGGCATTAAATAGGTTAGTTCGGCAAATTGCCGCACCGTGACAGACAATTTGCTTCACGATTAATATTGTCCATGACAATTTGAAATGCCATTGTCAATATACGCGCGCGCACAGCTGTGGATTGCTCGTCAACAATGTGTTTTTGGCATCAGCAGGATAAAATATGGAACAATAGATAACAACTACGCAGCATTTGAACATTGTTATTATAATGCGGCAGTTAGTCATACAAAGATATACAGTGTACATACTCCATATTTTCATGAAGTTATTTGATACTGCTCTTTGAATCAAAATTACAGTTTTGGAACGAACTGTTTTTCACACACAGGCAGTTTCTAAATAAAGTAGATACTACATGTATCTAAACAAATGCTTTCTAAGGTCGTCTATGACTTTTCTAAACTAATGTCATGTGCCAGTCTCGACGTGAGACTTACGTTTAATCTAGTAAACCTCCACAACCTGATATTTCAGTACTGGTTCCACAACTTTCGCAAAGTAATACATGTACTGCAGATTGTAAGGCAGAAAACACGGAGGGAAAAATATTTCAAAGCGACTTGTTTGCTTCGTATAAATGCACACGAAGTACACCATGTTTATGGATAACAAGAATTGAACCTGTGAGGCGCCATATTGTACCTCATCTGGCTCAAATTATGGAACCTACTGAATTTGGAAGCGCCCTATTGAACCTATAATTGGTTCATGAAATAAACCTTTTTAATCCCCGAAATTCCTAAGAAAAGTTTCAAGATATTGTTAACTGCTAAATTTGAAAGCTAAAATGTAAATATGCGTACTTGCACATGATTTGAACCGACGAATGAATGCCTGAAATATAAAATTCCTCCATAGAGGAATGGCAGGTATGGCAGTCCATGGGAGGTATGGCAAAAAATCTGAATTTATATATTTGCATGGGTTTGCCCCTCCCAGGTCAAAATCCTGCGGGCGCCCATGTGTATGTCAATAAATTAATTTTAATTGCACTATGCACATTCTACTAAGTAGCCTCCTCAACGTTTTGTGAAATCGATGCATTATTCAATTTGAAATTAATAAAAACATGTGATTTGCAGTCATTTCGATAGTAATGTGCACCCATTTGACAAATTGGCATGACGTTTCGTGGCTGTTACATCATACTTACATGTACAAAAATGTTCAATACACCACTGTTTTCGTAATTGCAAGCAGAGTCCCATAAACCACGCGAAACCGAAAAAATAGCAACGTTGCACGTTGCATTTTTCGGAATTGCCATGAATTACTGATCCTATTTTACAAAACAAACGCTTGCTCGATTTTCTTAGGATTTAGTTTATCAAATTTACTTATACTTTTTACAAAGAATGGACAGTGAACATTTTTTGTGCATGAAATAGCAACGAATTTAAATGGCAGATCACTTATGCCCTGTAACTGGTGAACACCTGCAGTGACTATTTAAAAGAACTCGTTGCCATTTTTCATAATTAATATTGGGAAAAATGCTCGCTTACTTTCATTCCCTATTCAAAATTTTCAAATCGAATGTTATGCAGTGGAAAAACCTAGCAGTTAAAAACCTTAATATATAGAGAGTCATTGCTGGAATGACTATCAGGTGCACTCTCTTCACATATTTTCATCACAAATCAAACTATATTGTACACGTAAAAACCTAAAGGGAATGGCATCCAGGTGGTAGCCAATATTCCTGCATGATAGTTGATTCGGAAACTATTGGTTCACGTCATGTGTGTCGGATAGTTTACGAGCCTACTGAATAAAGATTACGGACACTCACACAAACAATTGCCAATTATGTATTGTATATGAATAAAGGCAGTTTCAAAGCGGTAGGCCCCTGCATGCCCCCAATCTGTCCAAACTGATAACCTCGCTAAACTAATATCCACCAACGGTCCCTATAGGATATTAGTTTAGACAAGTTCTACTGTAGACGACTCACAATTTACAAAAAGTACAAGCAGTTTACAAGCGAAACTATATAACATATTCACGACAGCTGTATGCGTTTTTGAATTCGTGCCGTGAATGGCTTCCAATTAATTCACATCAATTCAGTACCCTGTAGTCAGCAAATGTTATCGCAGTCTGTTGTAAACGTGGGCGTTTGGTGTTTTTTTTAGAGGGAATGCAACATTTAGGTAGGAGTTGCAAAACTAAATAACGTAGCAGTTTCAAATGTTTCGTTCTCATTTTGGAAGGCATCTCGTGTAATGAAAACGTACGATTATGCCATGGACGGGTTGGTGGACACAAGTGCGCGCGGTAATGACTGCATATACTTACGTGCATGTATAAATATGTATTATATATTTGTCGCGCATGAACTCTGATGACTCGTGATCGTAAACGCAACTGGTGGGAATATGGAACAGTCCCAATCGTTTCGTCGACGCTGTCCTCGTGCCATTCGGAGTGTGGGGCGGCTTCGCAGAGCTTGGGTCCTCCTGCCAACGAGGAAGACAAAATTGTTATTCGACAACAAAGTTTTCATATTCTGCGTCGATTGCGTCACGTAATGTCGCGAGTTTACTGCGGGATCTGAATTCGTCGACATTTATTGTAGAAAAAATAAGCAATAAATAAAGTTCAGCTTTCGCAATGGCCGATCTAATGACATCGAAACTGTGCACCAGAAACTCGGTAGTTTTTCTCGTGGCTGGCACCTGCCTGCTGACTCTGTTTCATTTCATGGGACTCACAACGTACGTTAGTGTATTTCGACCCTTGCTCCAGGAAATCGAGATAGACATCAACGCTTGCAAAAGCAATTTCAACAGCACCGCTCTGAGGCACCAGGACATCTGCTGCGGGATTGAACCATTGTTGGCGGTCATCGTGGTGACGTCAGCAGCACCCAACATGCAGCCAAGAAAGGTCATCAGGTACACTTGGGGAACTGTGGGCAAACGTCTTGACGTCGTCTTGGTCTTCTTGCTTGGCCAGACGAAAGACGCCGCAGTCCAGAAGAAGATCGAGGAGGAAGACGCCCTCTATGGCGACGTTGTCCAGGGCCAGTTTCTGGACACCTACTATAACTTGACCCTGAAGAGCATCGAGATGCTGAACTGGGTGAACACTTACTGCCCTAACGCCCAGTTCATGTTGAAGATCGACGACGACGTCTTCTTGCACGTCCCCAACTTCCTCAGCTTCCTTCAGGAGCAAAACCGTAGCGATTCCAGAGCGGCCATCCACGGTCATCTGGCCAAGAACTACGCGCCTATGAGGGACGCAAAGAGCAAGTGGTTCATCTCGAAGCAAGAGTATGGGCCACCTGTGTACCCTGATTTCATCCATGGTCCATCCTACGTGTACACCAGAGCAGCAGTGCCCCTCATCCTCGACGCTGCCGCCCACCTGACTAAAGCCCGAGCGGTCATCCACCTGGAGGACGTGTTCCTGAGTGGGATTTGCGCCCAAAAGGCCAACGTCTCGCTGGTCGACTCTAAGGTCATCAGCATCCTGTCCCTGAAAGATGTCTGCACCGTAATCCACTCGATCACCATCCACGATATTTCATCAGAACAAATTTACTTCATGTGGTGGCTCATCCACGACTCCCATTTCGAGAAGTGCCAAAAGGTGGACTTGGCAAGTAACAGTCAAAAACAGTTTTTCAACATACTTCGTGGTCAGTCTTACTCCTTCTCGAAGTGATTTCAAAGCCTTAGCCAGGGTGACTGGCCGTCTGGAAAACCTGGAAAAATCAGGCAGATTGATTTGAACTGGAAAACTCAGGGAAATTCATATCATGCCTGGAAATTTGTTGTCAAAATGATTTTCTCAGAGAAGCATTAAAAAAGCTGTATTTGTAGTTTTCCTGGACGCCTGGAAAACTTGTGCCATTTTGAATTGAAACATGGAGAACTCGTGGAATTTTGAATTCAAACCTGAAAAGCTCGTGAAATTTTGAATTGAATCCTAAGGTCCTGGAAAACTCGTGGAATTTTGAATCGAAACCTGGAGAACTCGTGGAATTTTGAATGAAATCCTGGAAAACTCGTGGTATTTTGAATTAAAGTCTGGAGAATTCGTGGAATTTTGAATTAAATTCATGGCATTTTGTATTGAAACCTAGAAAGCTCATGGCATTTTGAATTAAAACTTTAAAATTTCATGTCATTTTGAATTGAAGCCTGGAAAACACGTGGAATTTTGATTTGAAACCTAGAGAACTCATGTTAGTTTGAATTAAAATTTGAAAAATTCATGGCATTTTGTATATTGAACCTGGAAAATTTATGGCATTTTTAATAAAAACCTGGAAAATTCATGGCGTTTTGAATTGAAACCTTGAAAACTCTTGGTATTTTCATTTTAAATGTTGAGAACTCATGGTAGTTTGAGTTAAAACTTGAAAAATTCATGGCATTTTGAATATATTGAAACCTGGAAAGCTCATGGCATTTTGAATTGAAACCTAGAAGACTCATGGAATTTTGAATTGAGAAGGCCTGGAAAAGTCTTGGGAAATTGATCTTCTTTGAAAAAGTCAGGAAAATTCAACGAGTCAATAATACGTTTTATGTAGATAATTATTGGTTGACACAAAAATCAGAACTGCGGAGAAAATTCATGATGAAATTGTCAATTAAAAAAAAACATCTAAATTTGCTGTTTCCTTATTAAAATTTGTGTTATATCTACTGTTGCTATAAATAAGCAATAAATACAGCAAACCTTACCTTGGTGGTTTGGGAAATTAGTTTTAAAACCTGGAAAAATCAGGAAAGTTGAACATTTCATTTCAATCCTGTCATGGCATTTTGAATTGATGAAAAACTCATGGCGTTTTGAATCGTAACCTGAAAAATTCAGGGAATTTAGGTTTCAGAAAGTGAGACTGCGCAGTACTTCATCAATAACATTTTATAGACGTCATGAAAACAAATTTAAAAGACATTATTCAATCTCCGGGTTTGAATTTTGCTTTCAGACTATATTTTTGTTGATCCGGCAGGTGTTCAGTGGATTTGCAGATTTCCTATTCACCATGTATAATTCAGGTTAATTTATTTGTAATATTGGGTATGAAATTTACATGAATAATCGCAAGGTCGACTTTGACTTGTGATCTGATGGCCATATACATACTGTATATATCACCACATTAGTCACACTGCAAATCGTAACATCTAAAATTTTATTTTAAACGCGTGTGAAATTCAGATTACGGTCTATAATTAAGATGAAATCCCATCTGCCTTATGAGGGGAAACGGGGATTTTCCCGTTTTCGGTTGAATTTAGATGAATCGTACATTAAATTCAAATCCAAACATCTAATATCTTATTTTAAACGCGTATAAAATTCAGAGCGTCTCAAATTAAAATGAATTCTCATCTGCCTTATGAGGGGAAACGGGGAATTTTGCCTGTTTTCGGTTGAATTCAAAGGCCTAGCCTACACTGGTATTAATACCGTCAGTTTCCACAAATACGTTCACTGATATTAATCGTGTTAGAGCAGCACTGATGTATTGATGTTCGGTAGTGATGCTTATTTGGATTTTCGGATAACTACTGTGCATAACGAGATATTGACAGTAATACTGACCGTGTACAATTCGTCGTTATTTACATGTTGTCAGTATTGCGCTGATAGCTTTGTCTGCATACATGTATATGGACAACAGACGGGCCACATTTCAATCCTCACATTGGATTTCGTGGAAAAAAATTCGTGTGATAACATTTCTGGCTATTTTTGTCAATCATCATCGTACCATTTGCAGGTGAGTTTCGAAGCTTTATTGAAACGTCTGCAAATAGGCTTTTGCTTTTTCATTATTATCCGTGACACTTTAACACCTCGTCCAACGAAGTCCACGGAACAGGGTGATACTGAGTATTTTACTGACAGTATAATACTGATCGTATAGGGTCGCGCAAATATTGACACATACTGTCATTACGACTGATTCTAAAGTGACTGACAGTATTACTAGCAGTGTTATTTTGGCTGTTTGTACTGTATTTGGCGTTTTGTGCTCCTGCCTGTTTGAACTTCTGCTTTTGTGCTCCTGCCTGTTTGAACTTCTGCTTTTGAGACTGTGCTCATCCGAATTTAACAAAGTATTATTAATCACCTACAGTATCGTGAGGAAATACATATCTGTGGACAACAATGTGCGCGAAAAACTGCAAAAATGTGCGGAACATTGCGCGGAATACTTTGAGGAACTGTGCGGGGAAACTACAGGAATGTTTTAAAAATGGTGCTAAAATGTGTGGAAAACAGTGGGAAAATGATAAAAATGGCGCGGAAACATGTATGGAAAACGGTTCGGAAATGTTTGGGAAACGCGTGCATGGAAACTGTGAAGAAATGTGTTTGGAAAATGGTGCTAAAATTTGTCTACGGTGCGGAATTGTGTATATGGAAAACGGGCATAAAATTTGTGAGAAAAACGGACGGAAAATGAGCAAATCAACAGTGGAATAGGTGAAAATAGTGTGTGGAACGCGTGTTGCAATTAAAACAGCAAAAAAAAGTTAGCAAAACCATGATGCATCTGAATTGAAGATGCCATTTCGTAATGGCTTTTCACAAAAGATGCATCTTCTTATAAGATTGCGCAGATTACATGCTGACAAAAAAGTTGCATCAATTCATCTTATTACGGGGATAACCAAAAAAGATGATAACGCATCTTGATTTCAGATTTTTCCATTTGCAGCGCACTTTATGCATAAGAGATTTTAATACAAACTCACCAGGAACATTATAAAATCAGAATAAACACATAGCATTGTTAATCTCATGCACTGCTATCTGATAAAATATACCGTAAATTCTCTCCTCACCATGTATAGAGTTGCTTAACGTAAATGTCTGTGTACACCCATACCTCGCTTTACTGCCTAGATACATGTAGGTTCTTGGAAAGAAGGCCGTAAAACGAAATTTTGTATAACGAATCATGTTTTAGCATACAAACCCATGTTAATTGAACAGGATCTGTTCCAATTTCACGAGAGAAAAAATACTAATGTAACACTTTATTTCCATTACATATTTTAAAAAGACACACACATGTACATGTACATATATCGGTACTGTACAATGTACTTGTAACGAACAAATTGCAATCTTGAAGAATTGTTCTAATCAGAGTCTGAAGATTTGCATGAAATACTGTACATAGCTACTGTTTATGGGCAGTTTTGGATGGTCCTGGGCAGGACCATCCTCAACTACAGGTTGGGACGATGACAGACTTAAAATGTGACTCGGACAAACGTGTTATATCGTTTCCATTGTCTCATGTTATTCGCATCTACTCGATTAGTACAATTGTATAAATGTCAAATCAGGTACCCCCTTTTTGATATGACCTATGGTCCGTAATGCCCGTTTTAGCGAAATTTGTTGGTTGTAAAACGACACATTGCCAGAATAAAATAAAGCCGTTATAGCGAATAAGCCGTATGACGAGGTACAGTATGGGTGTTGTTGGTTTACATTGCACAAGTCCATGGATTGCATTTATCACTGATTGTTCTTTGCTGAATGAAGGAGACGTCAATTGGAATAATTATAGCTGTTACACACATCGGTGACGTCACTATCAGCAATTGACTATAAGAGTTGTTCAGATTGGAAAACTTTATGCCCGTCATAGATAAGTTGTGCATTTGCACCTTTGGAGCGTTATTGAGCACATGTTTTTTATAAAGTGTTATCTGTAATCGTTTTCATCGAATTTATATACCGATCCTTACTCTATATACTGCGAAATATTACACGAACTAATTGTTTAGCGTCTCTTTGTTATGGTAATTATCAGGCGTGCTAAATTCGTCTAAGCACAAATACTCACAGGTGTCGCTTTACATGTAATTATATAGCGAACACTGCTTTGGGTTATATACGGTATATAATGTATATATGTAACAAAAACGTGTGCATTGCACGCACTCATTCTCGTTGTTTTTCCAGCTAATATGCCGTATACTGGCACATCGTCCATTGGACCTTCACATTTGATGCATTTGAGTGTCGTCTGTTTAGGGAGAAACTGGCAAATTCTTGTGACTTCATCATGATCTCAGCAGCCTACCATCAGCGGAATTTCAGCATTTTATTTGAAAGACAAAACCATAAATGCATAATCGTTGGAGCAACACGCACATATATCAGAAACGCATGCAGTATTGCTAATCTATCCGTCCTTATCAGGTATACCAGCTCGTCTAATAGAATTCAATTTTCTTATCACCTTCAGGTGTTGTTGGGATTAACAACTGATTTTTACGAGGCAGAATTAGCAGTCACTGTATCTACCTGAATCGATAACAATGTAGTCTCAATCGACACAGCTCGTCGTTGAAAACGTCATAAATTCATCAGATCCGAATGAGATTTACAACATACTCTTCGAAGTAAACCGCCATGATGGTGCAGGCCATGGCGTTGCAAATCTGCACTAAGAGGTTCGTAGGAATTTCCGTTGTGGTCATCTGCCTGCTGACTCTGGTCCATTTATTGGGACTGACCAAATACCCCGGTGTTGATCGACTGACCATTCGTCCAGTGACCTTGCCAGTACCAGTCGTCGAGCTGACCAACGTCACTCGCAAAAGCAGTTTCAACAGCACCACTCTGATGCATCAGGACATGTGCTTGGGCGTTGAGCCTTTGCTGGCGGTCATCGCGGTGATTTCATCCACCATCAACTCCCAGCAGAGAACGGTCAACAGGAACACTTGGGGCACTGTGAGCCGTCGCGATGACGTCGTCTTGGTCTTCATGCTTGGCCAGACGAAAGACGCCACAGTCCAGAAGAAGATCGAGGAGGAAGACGCCATCTATGGCGACATTGTCCAGGGCGACTTTCTGGACTCCTACTACAACTTGACCCTGAAGAGCATCTGGATGCTGCATTGGGTGGACACTTACTGCCCTAACGCCCAATTCATGTTGAAAATCGACGACGATGTCTTCTTGCACGTCCCCAACTTCCTCAGCTTCCTTCAGGGACGTAACCGTAGCGATTCCGCAGCAGTCATCTTCGGCCGCCTGGCCAAGGGCTTCCAACCTGTCAGGGCCGAGCGGAGCAAGTGGTTCATCTCCGAGCAGGAGTATGGGCCATCCGTGTACCCTGATTTCATCCATGGTCCATCGTACGTGTACACCAGAGAGGCAGTGCCCCTTATCCTCACCGCTGTTGCCCAGCTGACCGAAACCGGATCGGTCATCCACCTGGAGGACGTGTTTATGAACGGTATTTGTGCCGAGAAGGCCAACGTCTCCCTGGTCCACTACAAGGACATCAGCATCATGGGCCTGGACAACGCTTGCACTGCTCGCCACTCGATCACCGTCCACTACATCTTGTCAGAAACAATGTACTTCTTGTGGTGGTTCATCCACGACCCCCATTTCGAAGACTGCCAAAAGTTGGTCAACGTCACTGCCATTCCCTTCTCAAATATCCTTCGCGGACAATCTTATTCTTTATCATAACAAAGTTTTCTTCCTAGCCTATTTTTTCCTCAGGATTCTGAACCTCCTTAGTCTTTATACATGTACATGTTCAGTGAAACTTCCATTACCCGGCACTCGTTTAACCGTGAGCCTCTGTTAAGACGATTTTCCCTTAGCCACGTGGCCGTGACCAGGTGTACCAGGTGTGCAAAAAATTTATTTGGATCTTCCTAATTTAATAACTTTTACTAAAATCACTAATTTTCCTTGTCACCATGCAGAATGAGTCGTAATAAAATTCACTCTTACATGTTCATGTATATATTTCACTTGATTATTTACCACATGTACGAGTGACTGTGGAATGCGAAATTGGGAGTTGCCCTTTGTATCTACTGTACATGTATGTCTGTTATTTAATCATCTCGTTATTTATTTAAAAAACTGCGTTTAAATAATCACGTTGCTTAAATATAAGTTATAGATTATAGAATATAAGATATAGATTACGACCCATTCAGCATTGTGGCAAGGAAAATTTGCGGTTATAATAAGTTGGTGAATTATGAAGATCCAACTAATTTTTAACATGGTGAGTAGGGGGTATGGGGGTCAGGGCCACCTTAATCGTCAGTATACGTCAATAAATACGAAACTTTATTTTTCAAACATAAGTTAGGTTTTATGGCGTGCACTAGTACGAATCACTGTCCGAGCACTTGGTACAAAATAAAGGTACATGTATACACATGAACGTTCCGTTATCCATCTATTCGAATATTCGCTATACCTGCGTTCCCGACCCCTGGCGGATAATCGAAGTTTCACCGTGCCTCGAAGCAACGAGAATCCCGGTCGTATAGGGGTAGAGACTACAGTCCCCTATAGAGAGCATTTCTTTGATTCAGTATCATTGTTATTTCTGGTCTCATGGTGCACGCCTCCAAGCATGCGTCAGGGACGAAAGAATCCTGGTTCTTGGCAGACTTCATTAATATTATTTGACGAAAATCTATGATGACAAATTGAACACCTCGTCTTTGTCCATTAAAAAAAATGCATTTTATTTCGATAAAATCTACTTGAAAAGCAGCAAATCTTTCAATCGTGGACCAGAAAATGTGTTTTAGATATGAGCGTTATCGTTTTACAATTACTCACTATAGTAGAACCTGTCTAAACTGTTTGTTTGCTTGTTTATGGAATTTTTAACGTTGGCCTATTTTCGCACCTATTGGGCCCATCACCAACGCCAGGGGGCAGACCGTCC
>JAQGAF010005440.1:0-12054 GCA_034687865.1 Kryphioiulus occultus | reverse complement strand
CCGTGATCACAATGTTTTCTACGCATGCGCACCTTTTTTTTCGATTATTTCGTGTGAGTACACATTTCGCACGAAATATGTAGTTTTCTTAATATTTCGCCAAAAACACATTTTCGGCACAGGAAATGACGTCAAAAGGTAACATTTCGTACGAAATTTCTTTGTCTATTACCATAAGCGTGCGTGCGCAAAGGGTGGGCACGTGCCCACCTTGAAATCTCTTGGTGCCCCAGGTCTGCTGGACATGGCATTCTAGAAACACTACATAATGTAGAATGAGATTGATATCCATTAAAATAAATAGTTTATGCCAGTGTTTCTTTGAAAAAGTTTTCGCCTTTGGCGATCTCTGATGATTACACTGAGAAGTACGATTTTTTTTTTTTTTTTTTTTTTTTGAAAAAATACATGTATGCACCAAAATCCAACAACTTTAGTTTTGTTATTCCAAAATGTTTCGCCTATGGCGTACGTTCCTAGCTGTGATTTTTAATCCTGATAAATATTTTTTACAAAATTCTTCAACTAAATTTCATCTATTGTGATGTAGTTTTTTTAAGAATTTCGCCTGCAGCGCTCCTAAACCCATAATGTGTGAACTAGTTTCAAAAAATATTTAACCTAGGGCGTTAGCGGTGAAGTTTTCCTACAAAACATCTTTCATAATTACTATTTCCCAAAAACATTAGGAAAATATATGTATATTAAAAATCCATTCTTTGTCGTACAATTTTTTTAAAATAAAATTGCCTTCATTGTTCCGGTACAATAATTAAAGTTGCTGTATCATTGTTTATCATAGAAAATTGCGTAAAATCGATTATGAATTCAATTTTAAAAAAGTTTCGCCTACAGCGTTCTTAAATTTTTAAATATTACTAAACAAAGTTTTCTTTGGAAATGTATGTGAAAACCAATGAATTAAGACGCCAGCGGCCTGTGCCCCCAGGTGTTTGTCGACCATCATGTTACCATCATGTGAGGCATGATGGTTCCACCAATGCTGGTTATGTGATGTATTGGAACCTGGGACCAGCATAAACCAACATGTTGGTTCCTACAAATTCCAACACTCTACCAAGTTGGTATGGTGGGGAATGTTGGTATATGTGCTCTCAGCAAGTTGGTATGCATGAACTGTTGGTAAAATGTTGGATTGCTGGTATGGTATATAAACATGCTAGGACAATGTAGGACATTTTGGTATACGATCATGTTGGTGGAAACCTACACGAACCAACATACTGTATAACCAGCACGTTGAAATTACCATAAAATATCCACCATGCCCCACATTGGTACCCACATTGATCAACTAGTTCGCAAAAAACACATTAGATAGAAAAATTAAAAAATGAAATATGTTGAAAAGTATTACTTATTTGCTATATTGCTAATTTAGAAAAGTTAAATCAGTTTAAAGTAATTTTAATTGAAACGAGTATAAACCAACATAACATTACACCCTACAAAAACCAACAGCATCATATGAGACCATCATTTTCCCACATGGAAACCAGCTAGCATTTCCATCAATTCCCAACATGCTGAAACCAGCATTCGCAAACATTTGGACCCACCTCGATTTGGAAAATGTATTTCCTGGGTAGTCAACAATTTATATTGCAATGCATTTCATAATGCATTTCAAATGTATTGCAGAATGCATTTCATGACGTCTTCAGTGATTTGTGAAATGCATTTTTGAATCCATTTTAAAATACATTACAGGTGAAATTCCAAAATCCATGTATATATAATAATAGTGGTTAAGTTGCTCATTTCATGTTCTTAATACAATTATTTTTACCAGAAAAATATAGTTTTAAAATTCAATTGTTAATAAAACAGTTTAATTCATTAACACACAGAATTTTAATGCATGGTTCAATGTATTTCGTAACGCATTGTAAAATGCATTTTAAAATACTGTACTAAAATACATTGCTGTATGCATTTAGCAATGTATTTGCTGTGAATGGCTTGCCGCAAAATACATTTCCAATACATTTCCCAATTTGCAATGCATTTAAAAATGCATTTAAAATGCATTTCCTTTTCATGTGGGATAGTTCTTTGTATAACAGTTACCCAACTTTTGATGGCCAAATGAATGACATGAACATATTTTTCTTTCAGTTTACAGCAAAGTCGCCACTAATCCACCATAGCCCACCATGCTTCGCATCCTGACCGTTCTGCTGATTGCCAGACTCGGCTGCGCTGATGTCCTGGTCATACCAGGCGTTGGCAGCGCCTGGATGGAGGAATCAGGTGCAGATGCCGGTGGCACATCGCACTACGAGTGCTCCAACAACGAGGTTCTGATTGGGCGCCAACACTCGGGCGACGAGAATGGGCAGACGCAATACCTGTGCGGATCACTCTACGACCAAGCCACGCTGGCGCAGCTGGCACCCTACTCGTCCTATGCCAGCTGGAGTTCGTGGATCGAGGAATCTGGCAAGAACACCGGTGGCACCTCACGCTTTGAGTGCCCCACCGGTCAGGCCATGATCGGACGGGAGCACTCGGGAGACGAAAACGGCGAAACACGCTACGAGTGTGCACCCTTTGGCTTCAGCAACGGTACCTTCTACGCAACCAATCTGCAAGAATGGAGCCAGTGGTTCCAGGAGTCGGGAAAGGACTCCGGAGGCACCTCGTCCTTCACCTGTCCCACCAACCAGATCATGACCGGCCGCGCCCACAGCGGTGATGAGAACGGAGACACCCAGTACCGGTGTGGCTTCGCAATTCCAGCCTCGCCACTGCTGGAGACTACCGAGGTACCCTCTACGGAGTAGGCGAGCTTTCGAACGCCGTCACCTCATCCGTGGACCTGAGATTCACTAATCAAAAAATCGTGTGATGTAAGAAATTTTGAAAAATACATATAAATGCTCGATGACATATGTGATTCCCGATGCTCGTTTCAGAGACAATTATAATAATAATAAATGTTCCCTTTTAAAAATTTTAGATATAACTTTGGTTAGTTTCTTACTTACTGGCAACTTTAAAAATACCTTTCAAATTTTTGTAAGGGTTTATTCTCCAAATGGGGAAAAGGGTAAGTGAAAGTTAAAAAATAGCAACCCTTATACACACCTCGGTCAGCACTTTCAAAAGCCAATGATAAATTCATCACATAAAAATTGTTAATATAATATAATTATAAAGTCAAATTTAAATAAAAATGTAGAATGTATTTATTTGGTAATAATTACAAAAGATGGAAATCTCAGATAATTTTACGTGAATATTCAACCTGGATAACTTGCGGAAGATTGACTTAAAACCTCAAATTATTCAATATCAAAATTGAATTTTTTTGTTCGTTTGTCACAATTCTGAGCATTCAGCACAAATGTGGTCCAGGTTGGCCTGATAATCAATTCCACCATTCTCCTAAAATTTCGCATTCGCGATTAAGTTTGTCTAAAAATTTTGCCTGCTCAGAGCTTTATGCATTTGAGAAATTGGATATCAAATCCGTTATTTCTGGTAATTTTTCAAAGAAACGCTCGTAAAATTCATCATTGGGATATATATTAGTTTGGTAATGGCGTCGACTGAAAACCTACCAGTTGAGAAGTGGTTTTTCAAAAAAAAAATTACCTATAACGTTTCCTTATTATTACTAAATATTGTTTTCAGTAGAATTGAGATACCTGGAAAAATGTTAATATCCCACATGATGTTGGGATATATTTCAAAATATAAAAAAAATGTGTGACTAAGTATTCTGAAAATATACCAATTTATGTACCAGAAAATATGCTGCATGATATACCAAAATTCCCAATTTTCATATATAAAAAATTATATAACTGTATATATTTCAAACATATTCTGAGATATATTAGCGCATATATTTACAATATTTGCGCTAATATATCTTAGAATATGTTTAAATACCCTGCATACCGTAAAATGCAATACCGTAAAATGCTTGTACAGGGGCACCCAAAAAGTACTTGTAAATTCACTGTGAATAATCTCCATCAAATTGAAGGGCCTTGCTGCACGTTGGAACAAGAGTAAGCCTGGAATTCAGATTACAAGCAATATTGGAATAATTTTTAATTCCACCGTCTTGGTGTAGGTTTTAATCAAAACCCACAAAACCGACAACGAATAAGTACAAATTATAAAAGTAATCCAATTTTAGATCCGTAACTGCTTTTATGGTGAAACAGTTGCCCTAGCAACCCCATCTAGTGGTCTTCAAGATTCTGATGCCTACGGAAACCCATGCTTTAGTTTGTTGACAGTTCACTATGGCAGTTTGGTAAGGGGCGTAATATATTAATGTCAAAAGAAAGTTGTAGGTGCAATGTTTCAAAAATAAGATATTTCATCACAAATGATGAATTGTAACACAGAATTCTATAAAAAATATTTAGTGAAATAGCCTCAAACATGAAATTTGTTGGACGTATTGTGCAATATCAACAGCAAATATTCTGGAGTTTAAGAATATTATCCTATAAATTGAATCAGAAATAATGCTGGAAATTTGCGTTTTTAAAAATTATTTCTTGCAATGAAGGCAATATTTCATGATCATCCTGTAATTAATAATTTGAAAACGCCATTAGCGAAATTTTGAAAATGCGTAAATAAAAAACGATGGATTTTAACTAACGTTCTGGATACTAACTGCATGGTCCACTTCAACTTGCCCACTTGACCCATCTGTCTTGACCTATCTCATGGGTACGATCTCATCCCCAGTATACCAATAAAATCATTTTTTTCTAAAGCGGTTGTTGGATGCCTGAATATAGTCGTATATGAGTAACTAAGTTAACCCGGATTGAGCATGGCATGAATTTAAAAAAAATTGCATATCTAACCTTAATAGTGTGTAATCAAATGCTGACAATTCTGTTTGCTATTACACAATGACAGAAGGTCATTAAAATGTATAGTCATGTCCATGGGGACAGCAATTGCTGACCGTGCATGTTCTCAACAATATAGCTTTGGGAAGCTGAATGCTGTACTACGTACGCCAAATTTAACTTTGCAAGTGTATGGCTGTTCATTGTGAAAGCAGGGGTTTGTGTGGTAGCCTCAAAGCAGACCTCTGTTGTCATGAAGCTTCCCAATGCCATGCATTGAAAAAGATGCTTGGTAGTTATAGTGTACAATTACTCTGTGCTCTTGCAGAAAGTGCACCATTAAAGTGCAAGGTTTCATGAATATTCAATGCTCGATTTTATGGATTTTGCCTGATTCTCCAAATTGTTATCTCACTACCACATCCGCCTGTTGAAGAAATTTAAGGAAATCGATTAATCAAGGTATGTACCTAATGACAAAGTTTAATTTAGCCTTTTGGAAACCCAGTGCCATTTGTATTTGGTTTGTGCCCAAATTGGTGCTGATGCGATTTTCTTTTGCTTTGTTAATCGTTAGCACATTTCAAGCGAACCAGTTAAACATGCTAAATTTACTATGACAAAATGGCCTAAATATTTCCATATTAATGTATAATAATGGAAGATTTAAAGTAGTTGTCATGTAAATTCATTGGAAAATTGAAAGTTTTCCTACAAATGTAAGCAGTTGGAAATAATTAGTAAGGCGTACGTACTTCATCATTTTCTGATAGACACAAATGTCATTTAGGTTTTTCAGCAATTAAATGTATTTTACGAAACAAAATTATCTAACCAAACGTTTCGTTTTTGATATTAGTAGGAATTCGAAAAAAAAGGAAAATTTATTCAAGTTCATTTAGAACTTTCGATTTGTTAACTACATTAAAATGCTAATGGTGTAAGACAGTTTAAGGCTTCCTGTCAGGCAACTTTGATAAGTATAATTATCTTGATAACGCAACAAAAAATTCCACGCGCTGATTTGCTAACTCAGAGAACAAATCAATTGTACATTCAATGCATGAACTGCTGAGGAAATTTTGCATTATTTTTTTATAGTATACGGTACGTTCTTAGTGGTTTTCAAGGTTTTTTCTTTAAGAAACCATTTACTCCATTTATCTCAATATTCCCTACATAGTCCACCAAGTGTACATGCGTATTTCCATGATAGCGTACACTGGAATTCAGTGTAGATAAATGGACATTCCAAAATTGCCCGTAACTTTGAAAAAAAAATGAAATCATCTATAGATCTTTTTCAATTTTCGTGTATATTTTCGTATCATGCAATTTACGTTGCCCAAGAAGTCCAACTAGGATTGCAACTCAGTCGAAAATCACAAAACCATCTAAAATTAATCAAAATACACGTACATGTATCTAATTATTACAATATTGCTCCAATTGTTTTTATTTCGCAAGATCTTTCATGACTGAATCTCTCTTTGGGTTCTTAAATTTCTCCAATATAGTACCAACCTATATACCACATATGAAAATTTTACATACAGGGTGTTTTTTTTAAAAAAAAAAACTTTACACCTTGGCAGTTAGCTTTCCACCTTGATTACTATATAGAAATCGTGTTTAGGGAAATGTTTATCAACGTAAGGAGAACCAACTGTAAAACACTGACAAATGGCAGTGACCCACTCCCTGACCCCTATTGACCCCAACTTAAAAAATTCAAATGGCAATCCATACCTTGTGATATCATTAATGAAAGCCCATTAAAAATTATGTGTTTTGGCGAAAACGAAATTGAAATTGGCCAACCCAATCAGTCGCTACGCCCAAAAAATGCGTTTTTTCAATCTTTTATTCATAGCCTACTTCATTATTATTATCTAAAAGATGGAATTACATGATTAAACGTCTTGGAACCATTCACAATTAGTGTACATGAATATTTGATGTCATAAATTTGCACTTGTCAAGTCCTCGAAATTTTTAAAAATGAAAACTACATTTCTTGTAATGGGGCAGATCGGCTTGTGATACTTCGTTGGAAAGCCCTCAGAATCAGGGCCAATTAATATCGGTAATTCGGTAATTCGGTAATCCGATAGGAAGGTAATATCGGCCAAGTAAAATCTGTTGGCCGGTATCAAAGCTATGATCAACAATGATATCTTATTGGATTATGCGCTGTATACAGTAATTATTAATTTGAATTGGAACCTAATCTAAACGTTTTACACAAGAGGAAATAGGTTACATGATATTAATCTGTTGTTAGGCCTTCATGAGGTTGCGTTTAGACTTTATTATTGCCTCATAAATAACCGTCTACATTTTGAGCAAATCAATTGGATTCTTTTTTTGCAATGACAATCAGATACGTATTACCGATTTTACTTTCGTTTGTTCCAAATCACTAGGCGTTCTGAAGGCTTTACAAGGAAGGGCAGTAGTACGGTTGTAGTATCCCAAATGCCCTCACCAACACAAAAAACCTCATTCCAAATCAGCTAGAATTTGTTATACCTTTAAGCGGGGAAGATTACCTACATGTAGATCTTTCAAGTACTATCGTTCATCAATTTGTACTGTCTTTGTCATTTTTATGGAAAAAAATTGTGTAATAAAAACTATACTTATATTTCTGGTGTTTGGTATACTTCTAAGGGCCGCCAGCCATGCATATTTCCTCCATTAATAGAAATTACGTTTTCACAAGTTTGAAATTTCCAAAACTAGCAAGTAGGTACAATTTTCTGACGTTAAATATTCATACACAATTGCAATGTTGTGAATGGTTCCAAGAAGTTTCACCACGTAATTTCATATTTTTTTTGATAATAATAGTGACTTATGAAAAAAAAGACTGAATAACCATGAACGTTTATGGGTGTAGCGAGTGGGTGTTAGGTTTTTTTGAAATAATCAAGGTGCATATAGTTTTTAAAAAACACCCTGTTTAAATTTCACAAGACGCATTCAATTGGTTTCCGGCATCATTTAAAAAAAAGACCGGCTGGAGGGATTTTAATGAATGATACAGTAAATTGGGTGAAAACGTGGTAGGCCTACTTTTCCGGTCAATCCTGTAATTACTCGTAAAATAAAAGTAAGAATTTGATCTCTATTGTCGCCGAAAAAATGAGAATATACATGTACTGTACGTCCAAATAAGCTAAATTAAATCTCCAGATAATTTCACAATCCTTTTTAAAAAAATTACATGTTCTTAATTTTGATAACTTACAGTATAGTAAGTATATTTGGAAACATACAGTAGTTAGGAGTGTAGGAAAAACTGACGTCGACAAAGGTGAGAATTTGCATATTCTTACAGTACAAGGCTAACGTCAAATCATTAAAACAATTTCTCCGATAAAATGATAAATTCCCGATTCTGAAACTCGAAACAGAATCAAGGTTATCATTTCCTGTCACTCTGTTTTTCTTTTACGTTGAAGGTTATCATTTATGCAAAATTAGAATTGAAAACCCGTCAACCTGACGTTGTGTGCCGTCATCACTTTTACCGGCTAACCACTGTGAACAAACCTACATGTCAATGTATTTGATTAGGCCCGGTTGCACCAACAAGGTTAACCAAAATACAAAGTAAACCTCTAGTTATCCAAGAAAAAGCATTGCACCACAGCAAGTTAGCAGGTAACGATGGAGTAACCATGAGGAAAACCTAACCCAGCTAACCAGAAGGGTTAAAATAGGGTTTGTTAGAAACGTGGAGGATGATTCAGATGACGATAACTTATTTAGGCCCAGTTGCACCAACAAAGGTTAAACAAAATCTAAGGTTAACCAAAGAGAAAGCATAGAACAACAGAAAATTAGCAGGTAACCATTTTTGGTTGGTTTGTGATGAGGCTTAAAGGTTGCAATGCATAGAAGGCAAAATAGCGCCCAAAATGTGACTGGATCAGGTAACCATGAGGAAAAGTTAACCCAGCTAATGGGCAGAGTTAACCTAAGGTTTGTACATGTACATGTATGTTATTTATGGACTTCCTTGATGATGTTAACGAAGGAAAGCATTGAGAAAAAGTCAACCCAGTTAGTAAGCAGGGTTAACCTATAAGGTTAACCTTGATTTGTACCAAGGGAATGTGATTTCAATGAAATATTACCAGAATAATGCAGAATTCCTAGCTGTAACAAGCTATCTACAGGTTTACTGACCTTGTGATAAAATCCCTATTGTAAAATGGTGCAACATGAACCTGCTGACCCTCAGATTAACTTGTGGCTTTAATTAATTAACCCCAAGTTATCTAACCTATTATTCACATGCAATGATGCAACTGGAACTTATGTACTTCAGTGAACGCCATTATTTAGCCATTATTACAAGTTTCAATTTGGTAATTTATAGGAATTTGTTAGTTTATTTGTCGAGGGTTTTGATGGCATCTCATACTATTTTTAAATGTTAGCAATATGGGGCACGCTATAGGCAAGACTTGTACATGTGTTTATGTGTAATGTGTAGTTTGTAAGAAAATTGTTTAGTCATATTATTAATCAAGGTAACGTTGGTGGCGAACATTTAAAAAATCATTACCCAAAATACTGATTGTGATAATTTTTAAGAATGGTGTATAAGTGTTTGCCAAAAATCTTAGAGACCTGCAGTACATGTATGGAAATATTTATGGACCATTTATAGTTGGTATACATGTATTAGCCACATTCCATCCGCGACATTAGACTGGGAACTTTCTACAGATATGAAAACACATTTTGGGAAAAAACTAATAGGCCTACTGCTTACAGTGAACACAAATGACATTTGATTGTTTTAAATACTTTAGCTTTTTATTAGATCGGGAACTTCTTTTGTAGTTCTGAATTTAACAGATTGTAACCATGAATGGGAAAAGAAGGGCGGTCAGTTGACGAAAAGATAACCACAATGTTAAAAATGAACAATTAGTGTTAAATTTTTGCGGCTTGCATTTACGTAATGCAAATCGTCATTTAATTCTGCCAAAGACCATAGAACTCTTGATGCTGAGCTTCGCAGCATGAACTAAATGCTAATAACCCATCAACATATTGGTGCGTGTTTTGGTAGTTGGCTGCCTAACCAGATACATGTACATGAATTAATAAGTTTATGTTGACGCAGCGCCACATTTAAATCGTGTGAATGTTTCTGAATAATTTTGTTCTGAATTTATTCTGAATCTGAAATGTTTCTGAATCTCTACATTGTTAAATATAATTTTAATAAATTCTCAACTATCATTTAGGTAATGGCCACAACAAGAAAACCTTGGTGTCATCGTTTGACAAATTATGTGCTTCTGCTTCTGGGATTTTGTTCCCGGACTACGGCTGGAGCAAACATTTTGTTCTTTTTGCCTTTTGGAAGCACCAGCCACGTGCATAGTACAGCTCCACTAATGGAAAACTTAAGTCAGCGGGGGCACAACGTCACATTTCTGACCATGATTTCACCCAAATCACCTTTCAAAAACAATATCAAATTGATGCACATGAAGCAACTCGAGGACTTCTACGAGAGCATTCGCCCTAATTCCTTCGAGATGATGAAAGCACAATTGCTCGACGAAATGGATTTCTTGACTATGGTGGTGACTGACCTGTGTCCAAGGATGCTGTCATCGGAGCAGTTTCAACACATTGTAAATGATAAGACCACGCACTATGATCTCATCGTAATGGACAACCTTTTATCGGAGTGTGGTCTGAGCATTGTGCCCCTTCTTGGCAGTCCTCCACTCATCTATTTTTGCACCACCACAATCTACGACTGGACGGCCATGGCATTGGACATTCCAGTTCCATTTTCATATGTCCCATCCCTGTACCTGCCCCAGAACAATCGCATGAGTTTTACACAACGGCTTGCAAATACCTTAGTAATGCTCGGTGCTCAAGCATACCGCAAATTCCATGTGTTCCCCGAAGCAAACAAGATGGTGCAGAAGCATTGGCCGAATCTCCCAAACTTGGAAGACATCGAACAAAATGTGTCTCTGGTGTTCACCAACAGCCATTCGCAGTCCTTGGACATTGTCCGGCCGACAGCTTCCTTTGTTATCGAAATTGGAGGCATGCACTGCAGACCAGCAAAGAAACTCGACAAGGTTTGTTTGCTGCTTTGTTTATTAGGGATTATTTAATGACTCTGTCCCAAACGGTAGTATGGGTTCCAATACCAATACTGGTCAACATATTGCAAATATTGGTACCAATGCCAATATAACTGTGCTGATATTTGTCATTGGTCATTGTATATTGGTACACATATTGGGTGCGTTGGAATTTGCATGCCTATTGGACAGAATAAAGCCAATGTTCCATTACCAACATTATTCTTAAATTGCTGGTTGTTGGCCGATACCAATGTAATGGTGGAATTTTAAATATATGGAAATTAAATTAGCATATTCTTACTTTTATTACAAATGCTTTAAAACAAATTATTTATTTTCATTTTGTTCACCTTAACAAAAATAAATATGGTTAACAATTTTCTAATGCTGAAAATTATTGCATTAAATTAATGATTATTTGAAGAAATTTATTTCAATGAACTTCTTTAATTACCTGCAAAGATGGATAAAACCATACTTTCACAAATAATTAAAGTTCATTTTGAAAACATTTATTAGCCTCCAATGTGACAATCGTACAAGTACTACAACCTCTAGAGAATAAATCAAAGCATGGTGGCATTATAAGTGTTATTTGCAATTAAAATGTTCTAGAAGATTTACCAAATGAAAATAAACATTTGAAGGCGATTTTGTCTGAATAGTTTACAAATTGAAAGTCATTATTCTTATATTTGAATATATGTGAAATTATATGTGAAATGGATACCAGCTATATAATATCAGAATGTCAGTATACCAATTGCCAATGAAACCAATATTTAACATTTTGCCATTACTAATGTACCAGTTTGGCCAAATACCAGTATACCAATTCCAATGAAATTGGTTATGTGGGTATTGGTATATTGGAATTTTCACTGGGGATACCAACGATGCATCATGCATACTCGATCGCATATATGCTTCTTATGTATTTAATTGAGATTAGATTGCATTATTCCTAATTGAGGAGTGTAGTTGCAAAAGCTGGTATGTGAAAAAAGAATGGATGGGTTAAGATCTCATATAACTTAAAAACTAAAGTTCAATTCAATTCAATT
>JAQGAF010005439.1:0-12055 GCA_034687865.1 Kryphioiulus occultus | reverse complement strand
TAAAGAGGAATAAATTGTCTACGAAACACATTTTTCCGATTTTAAATCGGACATTTGGTTTCTGAGAAAAACGCATTGTTGCTCTATTCATGCAGGTGAGTCGATTTTTTTGCACTCAAGTGTGTATTATAGGGCCTGTTGAAACACGCTGAATTATGGCATTGGATCTTTCGATTACATTAAATGCTTATCAGTCAACTCGATGGGGTAAACGAGTAATACATATTTTTACTCGCGTAAACATGACAGATAAGCGTAATAAGAGACTGATAAGGCTGGATTAAACGCGTGATTATCTTTAACCGTGGAATGGCAATGGAAACGTGCATTTACGTGTATATCATTAAGCATGTTAGTTTACGCAGGTTCCATACCGCATCTTCGTAATATAGTTGAAAATCTGTAATCGTATATTGTCCATTTGGGCATTATATAGAATCGAAAGCTCAATGGCTTCTTCCTAAAATTACAGTAATAAAATTTCAGATTTCAACAAAACATCTGCATAATTATTGGCCAATAATATACTGTAGCTGACTTTTGTACTTGTAAACATATATGGTTATGTGGTGTTGTAATCTGAATTTCTAATATAGCATGAGGCCAACTTCAAGAATTGATAAAAAGCCCCAATAAAATTCAAGTTTACATACAGTAATTGCACTTTTATATCTATATATGCGTGTCTCTCATCTTTGTATATGGAAATTGGACGTGTTAAAAGATGCTTATTCCTCATTATGCTTTTATGGCAAACTCTGGATGTTTAATAGTCGTACACATAAGTTTATTTCATTTTCAAAATGGAACAAACTTGGTGTAATGTTCAAAACTGTTTTATAACATGTTTCGAAAACCTTTTCTGCACGATGATCACGAATGAGGAAGGGGCCCTTAATTGCAGCCAATGTTGAAAAAATGTGCATTTTCATTTTACGCCCAGAATGTCGTGTGCCTTTTAATCGATTAAGTCGAAAAACCAAACTTCGTAAATCTTTGAATTAGTTTTTAAAGGTTTGTTTTTTAACGTGCATCGATTGCATGATAATTACGCGTAAATCGTTAGTACAATCCTGATATATATACATGTATGGGACTCGTAAAAAGGGTTCGATATAATGTTTATACAGTGGCGGCCAAATGTTTAGGGCCATATTGCTATTGGATCAGGATGCTATTTTGGTCCTAAACATTTGGGGTGAACCACATTTGGCCGCCACTGCACTCGTATAACGATAATCTTTGCATGCATGAACGTTTGAAACTTCAATTCAATTCAACTCAGTACCCTGCAGTCAGCACAGATGTGCCATGTGGCAGGGGGGTGTAATCCAACTTGAGACAATCATAAGCGCAACTTTTCTGAGTAACGAAAAAGTAAAGGGGACATTATTACTGTCGTTTTCGATAAATTCAGACAGTAATACTGATCGTGTAAGGGCAATACTGGTGTAGTGATGTTCGATAATGACGATTATCCGGATTTTCGGATAACTACTGTCAGTATCGAGATATTGACAGTATCACTGACCGTTATAAGGGTGTAGGCTCGCGAAACTATTGACGCATACTGTCATTATTACTGATTCTAAGTGACTGACAGTATTACTTACTGTCTAGAGTCCCCTTAACCAAACGCGATTTCGTATATTGATCTCATACGTGTGTTAGTGGGGGATCTTTTGGTCTTTACTAAATTACCAAAAAGTTAGCCATTTTCCTTGACCCCCCCACGCGTCGTTGTCCAGCCATAGAGTTTGGCGAGTTTGAAAATGCTGTTTGGATGACCAGAGAGAAAAGTGCGTTGAAATAACAAAGTACTTGACACTATCTCGGTAATAGGTCCCCCCCAAAGGCGTGCGCATTGAGGCCACGCGTATACATTTAATAATTATTTGCAGCCGGCCATTATTACGGAGCCGAATTTCAGACATCTTTGATGTTGCCTCTGCCAGCGACGTTAAGTGAAGATTCGCACCGAGGTGACACATTTAGCAACGACTTTTCCATCTTTTTTATTGCGAACATTTTTAAAACAATGCATCGAAACATCCAGCCGGGATTAATTAGATGACGCGTTATCGCCCTCCATTATCGCGGCTCCGTGTTGTGGAAAGAAAATGGCCTCGAATAAATAATAAGGGAGGGGATTGATGAGGGTGGGGTGGAGGAGGAATATGAAATATTAAAAAAAATATATATATGATGCATGGGATAAATATTACGGATATATGCTGTCGCATCACTCGTTAAAAACGAGGAGCCGTTACCCATTATAAGCTGCGTTCTCACCAGTCAATTTTTGTCGATCAACTTTCTGTTGAAAGTTCATTTAAACGTGAGAACACGCTTTTTCAACAGAATTGAATCCCAGTTGGTCAGTGACACGTTGAATATGTTGAATCGAAGTTGAACACCCTTCAAATTTTAGCCTTTCAACTGCTTTCAACTCGCTCGACTCGAGTCGTTCCATTTGGAGCACGTGAACGAAAAAAATTCCAAATTGGGCACGCGCACGAATTCGAATATTCGTCAGAATAGTGTTCCATTCCTTTTTCGCGTTCCATTTAATGGCGAATTTCGGAAAATAATACAGCGAGTGATAATTTTGCTCGGTGCCATCTTCAACTGTAAGTTGCGTACATTTTTGTTGAAACGTCCGAACAGAAATTGAACAATGCTCGATCAATACGTTGACTCGTGAGAACGTGGCTTTATATAATATTGGTATTGACGTCCGAAGATAACGTCATGCATCATGCATGCGCCGAATGCAGCGTTTGCATGGGGGTAATCTGAAATGAAAACGTGTTTGTCACAGTTGTTATACACTGTATATGCGTGCATGCAGTATACCAACGAGTATAGTTGAACACCACTCTTGACTAGTATATAGTAAATCACCTATACTCACCACTCAATGTTTTGCCTTCCCTTCAGCTTCGATCATTTTAATTGTTCAGCATTCAAACCAAACTGGTCCATAAGTTAATAAGTTCGTTGCCTGGTATATAAACTGCATATATACTGTAGACAGTAGTAGCGTTGGCAGAGGATTGGGATGCCTGATGCAGTTGCCACTTTGATAGCGATTTATCACCAACTGACGTGCTTTCAGTTTAGGCATGCTTTATTATCGTAAACACGTTTATATGGATGAATTATGCAGTTGACGAGGAAATTGGTTTTATTCCAATTTACCATTTTTCGTGACAGGAAACTCGCTCATTGTAAAATAGTATACAGAAAAAATAAACATGGATGCAGTTATTGCGTGTAATTAATCTGGTCATGAAAGCGAATTTGAAAGGCATTAAGGTAAACCAACCATTGCATAACGATGATTGTTAAACGGTGAAAATGCTAAAAAAATCAGCTACATGTAAACATGTATTTGCACGTGAAAACATGTGGAAAATATAAGACATTAGGATGTCATAACACGTATACCAACTGGTATTGCGCAGTATTAACCGAGTATATGTATACTTTGTAATTATAACTCTATATATGTATACGAGTAGATCTCGTGAAAAAAACGCATCGCAATACAGAGTATCCATTACGCTGTATTTTTAATTTGTGTTGAGTTGTATTGATAGTTTACCATTCCCCATGCATAAAAAAGGCAAATTGTTATGGTTCGTAATGAAAATCGATACGCGATGTACAGTATATAGCGAAGAAACATGGCCGACTGCGCAGTTATTAGAGAAAGTAATTAAATATGGGCTATGAACAATAGACGGTTTATCCCATTTATGGCTCACACCTATATTGCTATTAATATTAAGAACAGTTTATTAACCTTAGGCAAAAAAAAAAAGTTCATACATCATCTGGTATGACAAATTAAGTTTTTCACGCGTGAAATGTGTCCATTGACCTTATAGACCCAGCGATCTAAATAAGGATTCGGATATGTTCTAAGTGAGTCATATTTTCAAAACATTTCTCAGCAAATGAACGAGCAAGTCAGTACACGTAAGCTATAAAGAAATTTTAAAATTTATTAAATTTTTCTTCGTAACAAATTTTATCGGGATAAATGAACATTTTTTTAGCATAACTGTACATTTACCTTTTTTTGGGTGAATCCAAGTTGCAGTCATTACAAGTTTATTTTAATTTCGGTTTCACTTCTAATTGCTAACTTTCTTTGTTTACACTTTTATGACGCGCGATAATACTCATTACAGCGAAACGAAATTACCAATATCGATAATAGGACAATTAAACGTTTTATGAACTAGGATCGAAGACGATTTCCAAAACTTAACAATTAACCAGAAACAGTTTTACATATTACGTGTATTTTTTAAATGTAGTACTATCGTTGAATTAATGCGTTTAGGAAAAAAAATATTTATGTAAGAGACACCGACTGAGACGCTTCATTATAATCAGTAATTATTATATAAAAACAAAGAAAGTGGTGGGAGGGGGGGTGCGTGTAGGGGTAGCTGAGAAGAACTGGGGAGTAATGCGGAGGTTGAAGCGAGCCTACATGTAGACCTCGGGGTGGGGCGTTATACTTTACCGCGTGTATCGGCACTGGTTAATTTGGCATTATTAGACGACCCTCAGCGAAGTTATCCATGCCGGTGGTGCTCGCTTTCGTTTCGGCATACTGTAGCTTCGTCGTCCTCAGGCAGCCAACGTCCGATTTGGATGAAACATATTGCGGATGCTGGGTTAAGCGTTAAGCCACGTTCTCACACGAGTCAACTTTTGTCGATCAACAATTATTGATCAACAAATAGACAGTTAGTGAAATTACGTACGAAATAAAATAAATACGAAAACGAAATCACATTCGTATGTACGTGCACTTTTTCGTATTTCGTAAAAACAATCAGATAAATTTCGTACGAAAATACCCCAAATCACTAATAAAGATGTGTGACCATACGTATAGTTCTGCTATATCCCTATCAGTCCCTATTGGCATAGAGTAACCATCAATAGGGATTTATTTTGCGAAAGTCGCCATTGCCGTGATCACAATGTTTTCTACGCATGCGCACCTTTTCTTTGTGACTATTTCGCGTGAGTGAGCTAGGCTACGAAATCCATGCCATGATTTCATACGAAATGTGTAGTTTTCGTACCATTTCGCCGAAAACACATTTTTGGCCCAGGAAATGACGTCAAAACTTAAATATTTGTAGGAAATTTCTCTGTCTAATGCTTGCTGTATTTTTCCGAAATTCGCCATTAAATGGAAGACGAAAAAGGAATGGAACACGATATTCTGGCGAAAATTCGAATTGGTGCGCGTGCCCAATTTGGAATTTTGATCGTTCACGTGATCTCAATGGAACTAAGTGAGCGAGTTGAAAGAGCAAAACACGTGTTCTCACGCTTCAACTCGCTTTCAACAGAAAGTTGCTCGACAAAAATTGACTCTTGAGTCTTGAGAACGCAACTTTCCAATCTGCAGTGAGTGCAATAGCGTACTAATGGGTGACATTAGTTTTCGTCCATGTAGGCAGGGTTGTTTTCTCTCTGGATGAGCTGTCAGTAGGTGGAAAAAAGAGTGAGCTAGCGCTCGCTAATTTGCAACTATCTCCTTTAATTATACAGCGGCGCTCTTGTGAGTGTCATGCCCGGCCCGCCTTTTGGCCATTCGCCCGTGGCCCCAGGGGCCGGCTCGGGCTTTGGTGCTGACCGTCGTGAGCCGCCTGAATTAAGAAAGCACCCTTTTGCATGGAGGAGAAAACAGGTGAGATAAACGATGAGAGAAATTGAAAGGAGCTGCTGCGGGGGCTTCTTCTTGCGTGCATATGCAGGCCAACCAATCTACCCTACCTTTACCTTCTCTCTCTCTCTCATTCTCTCCTGCTCTTTAATTCTTTAGTCACTCGAAATTACCGAAAAAGAAACAGGAATGGCTTATTAAAAAACAATTGCCGAGGTTTTAATAGACATCGATGTTTCCTTAAAGCCGCGTTCTCACTAGCCAATTTTCGACGATCAACTTTCTGTTGAAAGCGATTTGAAACATGAGAACACTCTTTCAAAAGATTTGAATCAACGTTTAACGATGATTTGTTGAATCGAACAACGTTTACCGCCCTTCAACTTTTGGTCTTTCAACGGCTTTCAACTCGCTCACTTCTTTCCATTTACAGCACGTAAACGAACAAAATTCCAAATTGGGCACGCGCACGCGTTCGAATTTTCACCAGAATCGCGTTCCATTTAATGCGAATTTCGTAAAAATACTGTATGTTTGTAAGTTCAACTATAAGTTGGGCACATTTTTGTTGAAACGTCTAAACAGAAATTGAACAATTATCGGCCAAACATTTGTCGATCAATAACTGTTGAACGACAAAAGTTGACTCGTGAGAACGTATACCTTTAATGCTCGTCTTCGTATATATCGTGGGGTTAATGGGAGGAATTCGACACATTCGGAAATGTTGCACAAATGTAGTGTTGGGCGAGTGTTATACAGTAGTATCCTTTTATTTTTCACCTTTTAGTGGAAAGGAAATCAGCCCGAATAATACTGTCTTAATGTATACATGTTTATAAAGGCGCGGTTTCGTAGTTTTATCTAGTTTCCATTTTAAACCTGTCACGTGCGCTTAAACTGAAACGGTAATCCATACTGTGTACGTGCATTTATGTTGTTAACGATGAAAAATCTCGTGAGGAAACAAAACTTTGTTGGAGAAACTAATTCGAGGTTCTTGTTACCAATTAAGGCGTTGCTTTCGATAACAAGGTGGTTAAAACTGGAACCATTTATACAATAATCGTATGCTCGCAAAAATTACCACGTGTAGTAAATGCATCTTTTACATTTAACGTTGTCTAAAAAGCGTTAATTTCACGGGGTTACTCTGTCTTTTTGAATACGTTT
Organism: Kryphioiulus occultus; assembly: GCA_034687865.1. NCBI lineage: Eukaryota > Metazoa > Arthropoda > Diplopoda > Julida > Julidae > Kryphioiulus > Kryphioiulus occultus. The sequence continues at coordinate 5,181 of JAQGAF010005439.1, read as the reverse complement.
TCACGACTTCTGAATGTAGAAATGCACGCCATCCTTCCAGATATACTGATAGCATTGACTCGTTCGTGTTTTAATGTATTAAATCATAGGAGCACCATTACTTCTTTAATCCAAATACATGTAGGTAGCAACATCGTATATAACGATCATTTTAGGTTGGCAACAAATTAGTTTCAGTTATTTGCAAGGACTTCGTATACAGTTGATATAGTTGACTCGAATAGTATACACGCTACTATTGTTGAGCCTTGAAATATACAGAGTAGGCTTATTTCTTTAATGGTATTGATCTTAAGTAGGAGGAATAATTATTTGGTTTTTCTAACATCTATATGTACAGACTATAAAATCAGGGATATTAAAGCGAATCTGGTTACGATTTTATTGGTTCAACTGACCAGACAGTCACCACATTACCTCATCTGCATGTTGTATGTTGACCACTTGGACTACGACACACAATAGTAATTTACTCTGTGTATGTTGACCAACATGGTCTCAACATGTAAATCCATGGATTGGCTGCTTACAAAACTTATATACAGTATACTGTACACCCCTGGATATACTTTTTAAACTTACAGAATTGAATTTGTAAGTATAGGCTGTACGCTGAACGTTTCTGTGTTAAAATTCTAGTACAGTGTAACTGCTGGATAAATTTCCAGCACATATTAGCAATATTGATGGTACTGTATTATGAACATTTTAATAACATACTGCTTAAACAAAGCCATTTATTTTAAATTGGATGGGGCAAGTCAGTACGATCCTCGTTCCATATATATGTTGACCAGTTTGCTACGGTCTCTTGGGTGGTCAACTTACAGAGGTTCTACAGTACTATCGTTAAAGCAATAAATAAAATCGTACAATGAGCAAATATTTCACAATATTGGTTCTCGATACAGAAAGACTTATCTGTCTATTTCCATTATATTTTGTGCATTCTTTTACATAAAACTAAAATGTTAATCTCAAGTCACTGTTAAGTATTCTTAGTGGATGTTTGGTCTCCTAGTCATTGGCACTAATCTACAACTGTATGAGTGCGAGCTGCTAAACTCGGTAACATTTTCTCCCAGCTACAAAATTGCGACACGTGTTACACGTGAGAGAAAAGCAAATGGCGGAATTGTTTTAAGTCGTTTTCGAGTCGTCCATCTTTCTTTTATATACGAGCTTAAACATCCGTATAATGCGAGACGACGTTTCGTCAAATTATTTCATAATATTTGAGAGTTTTGTGCGTGTCTGGAGTGTGGATCCATTGTGTCATTTTTGTCGCACAAGTCCACGCTTACAATGAGTGCGGCTTTCCTTCACGTCCGCTCATTGTGTCACACGTACTACGCCTGCACTCCCGATGATGAATGATTATACCTTCGCCTGCGGAAAACGGTATAGCACTGACGAGAAAAGTAAATGATGATGCCAGGAATTTGTCAAAAGCACTTCTATTGGACAAAAAAGTATATAAAATCGCAACGAGCTCATTACGACTGCTACGTGCATGCGTAACACACGCGTATAACGAGCTTATAGAAATTTAAACTGGTAACTCGCATATATACGGTATATCCGATGATGATGATGATGATGATAATAATAGCGTATATATATACCGTGTATAGAAAGGACGAGAGCAGTCGACCGAAGCCAAATGTGTCATTTATATAACCGAAATTCCGAGTGAAAAAAATGTCATCGTTCTCGAACAATAACTTATATAAATGTGCGCAGTCGTGTTAGAGGCAATCTCGCCGAAGAATTTGTGGCCTTTTTCATCCTCAACAGACTATTTTTCTTCTCTATTCATGCAGTTGAAGATGAATTTGCGACAAAATGGCTGACGTGCAGATACGATTATACGAGCTGCAAGCTCGCGCGTCATTGCGTTAATATATATTATACGAGTCGAATACGGTTGTACGTGATATATATATAGGGCAATGGGCATGCAGATACAACGTTTTCTACTATATATAGCATGCACATTGTCGGATAATTCTCAACAAATACACCTAGTCATTGTCGAGTATATACGCGCGTGCATGCAGAATGTGCTGCAGTGTTCTTTGCGTATAGCATCGACATGCTTTCGATGCTTTTCAAATTCGTCGCCTCTTTCCCCATTTATACTTTTCATGGAAAATTAAATAGACGTTCGTCATTGCCATATACGCGTACCGTATAGTTGTTGAATGAAGTAACTGACGATATGTTCAACCATATATGATGTCATTACGATTTTCTAAAACAAAAGTCTATGGCGTTCTCTTCAGCATTAAATATTTCTGCAAAAAAATTACTTTTTTCAGAAAAACCAAATGTACCTCCAATTGTAATCTAGCTGGCTTACCAATTGAGATACGATTTAGCGTGACTGTGACTTTAACGTCTTCTTCGTATAAAAAAAATAAATTTTGTGAATCCGTTTTTCTAAAAGAAAGCCTGTGGCCTTCTCTTCAGCATTAAATATTTCTCCAAAAAAGTCTTTTTTCAGAAATATTGGGTGTTGAAGTCTGTCTAACTTCATTGAAAGCAACGTCTCAACCTTTCGGGCTTGGAACACAAGGTCACAAGGTCGTACGATGCAAATTTGCTGTTTCGATCATGTTCTTACTGAATATTGTAATAATTAATAATTTAACGTATTTTAAAACATTAACGGAGCAAAGTCCGTAATTATAAAGGACTTATATGCCCCGATCATCAACAAGGAGATATAATGTACACTGTATATACAATGCAATTATAATTAATTTAATTCACATTTATAGAGGGGCTTGATTTGTCTTCAAATTGTATGCAGTGTTAATTTTATCGCTTGACTGTTTCGCTTTTTAGGGGATGAGTTATTGTGTTACATTATGTCACCTTCATCTTTTCCATTTCCATTTTTGCGGACTAAACACAATTTATTATTATTATTATTAATATGTAAAATAATACCGGCAGTGTTAATTGGTAGTGTCCCTAAATACAGCATCAAATATTATTTTATCTGTATAAAAATAATCATCTAATTGTTTATATTATGTAGTAGAGTAAGTAGCTTTAATATTTTTTATCGACATTTGATACTTTGCCAAATTAGTTAACAATAGCTGAGACCTAGAAAAACCAATGAAAAACTTGTTGAATATCACGTTGTGGAGGTTCATCAGCTTCATATTAGATTAGAGAGGATATATTATTTATATTGGCGCCCACAGAATATTTACCAGGGGGAGTGGGGCAAACCTATTCACATCTATATAAATAATTACCCAGTTTTTTGTAGTCCACTCGCATATGTATGACACTTTGAGATGTTAAAGAATTACGTCATCATCTTGGTGAAGGGGTTATGCAAGTTTGATTCACAGTATTTAACAGTGATCAGGATTTTGTGTGACAAAAATAAATTATTCGTGATGATAATTTGTATACAGATCTCGATGAAAATCATGACTATTGTTAACGTAATACTTTACTGTTTCATTTTCTATGCACTGATTGTGAATTTAAGAAATTAAAAGAAAACTTGCATCTGAAATATATTTTCTAAGCAAAAAAATCTCATATTAATTCACGAGAAGTGAGTTATCGTTAAATGTTTGGCGAATTTAGCTCTTCACGGATATAGCGAGTAACGGTTATAACGAGCAAATTGGGTCGCTCCCTCGATGCCCGTTATAACCGAGTTCGACTGTACATGAATCCGAAAACGTAAATACGTGTACATGTAGTAGATTGGAGTACACGCTTATACGATCGCGTTAGCCTAACTTATTGATTGGCGATATAAGCTAAAGTAGGTGGCGCGTAATGTATAATTTCTTCCTCCTGAAATCGTGACAACGTTGCGTTGGCTCCCAATTGCCATTCCATTCATGCCAATTTTAATGGAGTCCAATGGCGCTAAACACGCATGCACGCAGCTGCGTATACGTTATAAGTACGGAATATACTCGTATATAAGTATACATATATATGTCCCGTAAACGAATACTGCATGGCGGAATAACATTCGGCCAACATTCTCGGGTGAATTATAAAATCCTGCTTTTATTCTGCTCGAACAGAAACGAGGAAATTGGGAGGAGCGCCGTAGCGCCAACTATACATGGGTCGTTGATTTAAGATGGCGACATGGAAAGGGATACACGAATTCCCGCTTTTTTCCAATTACCCGCACAAACACTATAGCCTATACCGTATGTGCTGGCGTTGCGAGGATCGTAAAGCACCCTGAAATGGAGTGCGAAATCTAACCCCCTATAATACACTCCCACCCACCCACCCACACCTCCCTTGCATTGAAAACGAGAGACGCATCTATATGAAGATCGATTACCTTTCAAAAGGCGACATCCGATGTAATTGAAAAGCAAGTGCCTCGATTGTGCTCACGATTAATAGGCTGCAGCGAATGGGGTGGGGGATGGAAGAACATATAAGTTACGATTAATGGCACGCCCCCAATTGGCGCGTTGGGCCGGAAGGAAGACAAGCAGGAGCGCCGTTGATATGTATGTGGGTGCAACGCGGCATATGATGACGACGATGATGATGATGCGTGAGGTCCATTTGCTTCCAAGCGCCATTCTCCGGGGGAAATCGACTCGAAATTGTACACACGCGTGGTCACGTCGTGAGTCAGCTTACCTTTAATACGTTGCAGGTGCCCGTGAGGACAACGATGACCAATGGACACCATCTTTGGGACCGCTACGAGCCTTCACGGAGATTTATACATTAATTTCATTTCTGTTCATTAAGTAGCGTTCTAACGAGTCAACTTTTGTCGATCAACAAGTATTCATCGATAAATGCTGACCGAGAATTGTTCAATTTCTGTTCAGACGTTACCACAACAATGTACGCAACTTACAGTTGAAGATGGCGTCGAGCGCCATTATTCTCGCTGTATTTTTCCCAAATTCACGTTAAATGGAACGCGAAAGAAGAATGGAACACGATTTGAATTCGTGCGCGTGCACCAATTTGGAATTTTGTTTCGTTCACGTGCTCCAAATGGAACGACTCGAGCGAGTTGAAAGCAGTTGAAAGGCCAAAAGTTGAAGGGTGCAGACCAACTTTGCTGGATTCAATTACAAATCATTGACCAACTCGGATTCAATTCTGTTGAAAAGCGTGTTCTCACATTTCAATCAGCTTTCAACAGAAAGTTGA
>JAQGAF010005438.1:0-12056 GCA_034687865.1 Kryphioiulus occultus | reverse complement strand
AATATCCAACTTCTTTAACTTTTTGAGGGCAATTTTTGAATATTCTTTGAATGAATCTAAGGCGTTGATTAGCCAAAGCAGTAATTTTACTAATATGCATACCCCAGCGCATATCATCCGTGATGGTGATCCACAAGTATTTCACACTCGAAACGACTTGTCATTAATTCCTTATGAATGCAATGTGATTATTAATTTTGCGAAGAAATTTGACAGGTTTCCAAAATGTGGCCTACGGCGTTCTTCGAAGAAACTAAACATATAAATTTGGATATTTTAATTATTAGATTGCAGTCAAAAGATTTGTGGTTTGTTTTGGCTAAAATTCATCATTTGTGATCTGGTGTAGTTTCCAAAAATTTCGCTTAGGTAGTCTTGCTTTGAAAAAAAATTGTGGTTTGTGCTGCTGTCATTAATTTTTAATATTTGGCGACTAATTTTGTTTAAAAGAAACGAGCTTAAATTCTCCATTTTAAGGCAGTTTTTTTCTGAAATTTTCTAAATTTTTCTAAAATATGACCCCACCCTTATTAATATTTATAAATAATTTTTTCACATAAATATGTGTTAAATCCATCGTTTTGAACTTTTAAACAATATTATCGTCAACATTGGTCCGATATCTATGCATTTAATGTTATATTGAAATTATTTTCAAATGGATTAATAATACAGGGTTCATACCGTCAGTGAAATGAAATGTGATCAGGGAAAGGTTGACATTTTGACCATTAAGTCAGGGAGATACATAATGTTTGGAAATTTATTGGAACAGCGTTTTCATTATCATTTTTTCTTTTGAAAAATTCGCCTAAAATGCATTATTTGTGTTACAAAAAATTTCGCCAATGGCGTTTCCGACATGAAGAATTTTGTAATATTACCAGATGTCCTCAAAAATGCAGTGCTTGAGATCTAGTGGTTTCAACTACTAGTGTTCGCATCCTTATTAATATTAATACACTAAAAATCCAATATTTCTTGTAATTTTTGAAAAATTTCGCCTATCGCAGTCTCTTAATTTTTAATATTATTATTTCTTCTTACAAAATTGTGGGCAGATTCCATCATTTCGCGATGAGATCTTAAAATCTCTTAAATTTTCGCCACATGGTAGGCCTATATTTGCTTGGATCAAATCCGTACAAATTGTTTCTTGAGATTGTCTGGAAATGTTTCACATGGTGTCTGGAAAACCTGGAAAAGCCAGGGAAATTCAAATTGGATATTTAGTTAGTCATCCTGACAGAAAAATACAAAAAAATTTATTTTATAGTAGCATTACAGGTAAAGTTAATTTTAGTTGCATGTGAAAGTCAGGGAAATTGAGTTGCAAATTTTGGTATGAACCATGTAATATTAGTGAATATTCTTTACATACAACTTGTAGAATTGATGTGTTTTGTTTATAAAAAGTTGGCTATGGTATTTTTCTTACAAAAATCTTGGATTCAAAGTGCTCCGAACCTGAATTGTCGCATGGTCTAAATCTGGCCCTGTTTTAATATTTTTTCTTACAGAATTGCTTTTTTAAAGTTAAAGAAATCTTCAGAGTTGGTCCGGGATAGGTAGAGAAATGACTTTGAAAATTTTAATACGAACCTTGTAAGCACTATTCAGGTTTGACACAATCTTCCAAATATTTACTTAACTCAAAACTACCAGCTGTCGTCGTCAAACTGTGTGCCAAGTCTGAAAACTGCTGCCTGGACAACAACGAGGTCCTGTTGACCAGGCCCGTATGCTTCAAGCAGCTACACTACATCGGAGAACAAGTGAGTGGAAAGTAGATTATGGGTAAAAGGTCGTGCTGCCCTCGTATTAATCGTGCTGCCCTCGTATTAATCATGCTGCCATTTTTTGCTCGACTAGATACCCAAAGGTTCACAACACTTTCCCCACAACACACTTGTGTTCGAGATGTTCGAGGGGTTTTACGCAGAACGAGGACATTCGCATAGTAAGGTGGAAGCCACAGTCTTCAGGGGAGGAACGCAATTAAACCACAAGGTTTGCTGTGGTTCAGCCATCGGGTTTCGTTGAAAACTGCAAAAGATCACTTATTGTCACTTGCCTTTCCAGATTTTAAGTACGAAACCAGTGGAGATCGAAGTTGATGCCAGTTCTGTGAGGCTGTCGTACGATCTCAGTACGTTAAAAAGGTAGACAAACTACCGCGTCAGATGCGTTAACAATCCCGCTATTGGTTACCAAGTTTAGATTTAGTTGGTTATGTTTAGTTAACTTTCGGAAACCTTAGAAAGTAAGGTTGTTTTAAAAAATTAAAAATGCTATTTTGGACCAGCAAAGCACTAGACATGAAGATTGAACAAATTCTATTTACTTGCGCACATTTTCAGGATTACCACTTAAATTCTAAAACCGCAAAAATAGCATATGGATTAATTTTCAAGCCCTGAATCGAAGTTTAACAAATTTTCGGAGATTTAGATCATAAGTAATGAATTTTAATAATTGGTAGCAAAATTAATACGGACGTAAATATAACGGGCAATTTTTGGGACAAACACATATTTCAGCAATACAGTACTGTATTTCTGCGGACATTAGAAATGTTATGAAATATTAACACTACCAGAAACGCCGTTGGCGAATTTGTTAAAAAAAACTAGTTCTTAAATAGTCTATATGTTGCCCCACAAAAATTTGCTTAGCAATAGTATTAACTTAGAATCGCCAAAGGCAACATCTTTAGAAACAAAATATTGAGAAATAATAATATAGGGAATGTAGTGGCACCTTTAAAAAAACTCTATTCATAAATTGGCAAATAATTTAGGCGCTGCGGCGAAATTTTTGAAAAAAAATTCTGAAATGATTAATGTTAGTTTGTTTAAAAAATTGTAAACTATCTTAATTTACCTGACATTCCCTGACAATTTCACAAATTTTGGCGAATTCCTTGACATTTATTCGATTCCCTGACATTCCAGAAAGTGGAAACCATGGGCACAGGCGAATAAGCCGCGATAAATACTCAGGTGCGGCAATTCACGTAAGATCGAGAGCTGCTGAAGCTTTCTTTGAAAGGAAAACGAAAATATTTTCACACAAAACTACAATGTTATGCCATGCACTCATACAGAGCAGTTACTACGGATGCACGTGACATCGCCGCAACCAAAATTGCCTTGAGGCTATTCATAGCGGTACTTTTGCCGCGATCAAAGTGGTGGCGTGCCTATTCATAGCCGGCATCTCATAATCGATGAGAATACATGTTCACGGCAAGTTACCGAAAATAAGAGTAGATTAGGGTAGGTTACATTGGGTAAGGTTAGGTGACTCTTAACCTACTCTTATTTTCGTTGACTTGCCGCGACTATGAATTCTCATCGTTTATGAGTTGCCGGCTATGAATAGGCACGCCACCACTTTGAGCGCGGCAAAAGTATGCTACTGATAGCCCTACGACCATCTTGGTTGCGGCGAAGTGACGTAGTGTTGGGCATAAGCAATGCACATGCTGGTTTGACTTTGGTTCCATTACTTTTTCCCTATTTGAAATTCGGTTCTGAATTCTATTTTCAATTGTGAAGTTGTGTTAAATATTGCTCTGCAAACAGTTAAAGTTATAAAGCATTCAGAAAGCATTAGTAATTATTCCTGTGTATACAACATGTAGGACAGTTAGAACAAATGAGGTTTGCAGTGATTATCCAGTGGCAGAGAAGTTCCACTGTACTTGCCTTTGAGTTTTTGTCATCAAGTTGCTTTTCTTCCACAGGGTCCACACAGTGCAGCGCGCAATAAAACAGACGCGGGCGTCGGTTTTCAGGGTCCGCAATGTGATTCGTGACAAGCTCGCCACCACGGAGATCTTCCTCAGTAAGGTGAGACGGGCTTGGGTGGGGCTGCGATAAGGCGGTGCAACTTCTGACCCCTGCCGTTTTCAGTGCGCCGAGCGCGAGTGCCTAGTCAGCCGCCTTAACCTCCTGAAGGACGAGCACGAAGCGCAGCAGCAGGCCCTGCAGCGGCTGCAGATGCAGTGCTTGGAGATTAAGCAGAAGAATCAACTCAAAGGTGAGCCACAACTGCCTCCTCCCCCTGTAGGCAAAATTTCCAGGTGGACGGTCTGCACCCTAGTGCTGGTGATAGGTCCTCGTGTGCGAAAATAAACCAACGTTAAAAATCGCACAAACAAACAAACTGCCTTTCACCCTTGACCCGGTGCGTGACTGGATTTAGATTGTTTCAGTCAAATTTGGTTGGTATAAGTCTATGACTGGTTCATCTAAACAAAATGCAATATGCTCGCCCGGTCATAAGACACCCTTTTCTTCGTAGAGCTGGAGCTGGTCAAGGAAAGCTTGACGTTGAAGAAGAACTGCCGACTGCTGATGGACGACCGGCGCAACCTCAATGACACAAAGTGCGTGCCTGATTCAGTTCTTACTCTGTATGATCAAGTCATTGGAGACCAATCTTACATCCTTGAAATTCCAGAGAAAATCTCGTGAAGACGATGGCGCAGCTGAACCGGCGCCGGAGGCAGCTTGTCTCGGAATTGGCTGGAATCTACCCCATCGAAGAGGTACGGATTCCTTTAGTTGCACCTGTAGCATTGCTTCATCGCTTAACTCGCATTGTGTTGCAGGTTGATAACAAGTTCACCGTCTGTGGGGTGCATCTGCCCAACTCCGAGGACTTTGCCGGTAAATCCATCATCTGATTGGGGCCGGTGCTTTTCCCTATGTGATGACTCTTTCGGAGATTTTAAACCGAGGTCCCGTATGGATCCCCCTTGCTCTCCTCGCGTTAAAAGATCCCTCAGGGGGTTATTCCCCCGTAGGTAAAATTTCCAGGTGGATGGTCTGCTCCTTAGCATTGGGGATAGGCCAACGTTAAAAAATCTCTCTAACAAATAAATTTGATTGGGCATCATTAGGACATTTCAAGAAATCAGCTTTGAGAAATTCAGCTTGGTTTTTGAAAAGTGATCTTTGCCGTTGGCAGGTTGTGACGAAACCATGATTTCGGTGGCGCTCGGCTTCGTCTGTCAGATGGTCTCCCTCATCGGCCATTTTCTGAATGTTCCACCCCGCTACCCCACCGTGCATTACGGGACCAGGTCCAAGATATACGACTACTTCCTCTCCACCATTCCCGACACCGAAAGAGAGTGAGTGAAATTAACTCCCCTTAAATGCCGAGGTACCCGGGGCCACGCAGGGCGACTAACTTTTACTCGTTTCAGATTTCCTTTGTTCACCCGTGGCAGGGACAAGCTGCACTTCAAGTACGGCGTGTTTCTGATGAACAAGAACATATCACAGGTTTTATACAAGTTTCAGTTTTGCAATTGCAGTTGCTTTTTTCCGGGAGATCGGCTTTTGTTTCTCGAATCCTCAGAAATGGGTTTTCCGAGAAACCCAGACGTTGACGTTTTAGTTCTTGCCCAATGTCATTCCAGTTGCGGTTCCATTGCAACTTGACCACCGTGGATCTGCGGCAAACCCTGCCGAACTTGAAGACGTTGCTCGACTTGCGGCTGATGAACCGGATGTAAGCAACGTCTCATTAGCTTGATTCCCGTCCAGGTCCTATCGCAGCTTAAAACCGAGGTCCCGTGCGGACCCCCCTTGCTCTCTTCACGTTAAAGATCCCTCGTGTGCGAAAATAGGCCAACGCTAAAAATCTCACAAACAAGTCTTTTCGCATGCATTGCCTCGTGTGGCGAATATTTATCAAACTTATTTTACTCCTGCAGGGAATCACAACCGTCATCGCCGGTCAACATACAGCAGATAGGGCATGCTGGGGCAAGCAGCAAGCAGATTATTCTGCTGAGTGAGGTAAGTGCATTTCAGATACTCGATGGACTCCATCAGCAATTTATAGCCAGACACGAGAACCACCTTGTGAAATCTGAGATTGCACTTTGTAGGACCCTGACGGCAGCAGCGACAACTCGCAGCTGGACGGGAAAAGCGCCCCAGTGCTGGTCAGCAGCAGCATCTCAGGTCCACTCAGCCTCTCACTTGACCAAGGCTTGGATGAGTTAGAGCACAGTCAGGTTGTGCATCCTCTCATGGGCAGCACAAGCATCGGTAACTCTAGTTTTCAGGTTTCAGCAGAGTTGCGGTCCAGCGAACCCTTCCTGGCGGGTAAGAGTCTCAGCTGCAGCAGAGCTGAAGACATTGACGGTGTTGCAACCCCTTCAGTCGCCATGCACAAAATGCTGGGACCTTTGCACGGGTCGATCTACGCCAACGAGAGCGAATCCGAGGAGGTCTCGCATGCAGAAAATTCTCGCCACTGACAATAAAGTTTCTGAAATTGGCAGGCCTTGCTTTTCACTCGTGTTAACTTTTGGAAGAACGTAAGACATCATGAAATTTCAACTTACAAATTTAGACACAATTGTAAGGATAAAGAACTAAAAAATATTCCATATAGCCTGTAAAAATATCTTCGAGTGGTGCATATTTTTGAAGCAATTTTAAATTTAGATATTTTAAAATGAACAAGTAAAAAAGGTGGCAAAAATGTCTTTTACACTGTTAATCAAGCCTCAGATTTCTGAGGTCGTGAAGTGTGACCGTATCACGTAAAAATAACAATGACTATAAACAATATAGTAATATACAATATGCCCTTGTCGAGGATATTTCTACAGGCTACATAATGGAATATTTTTTAGTTGTTAATCCTTAGAATTGCGTCTAAAGTTATAAGTCGAAATTTCATGGATGTATATTCAATTATGGGTAGACCCCCTTAAATCTAAATCACTAACAGGATATTTTTAGCTTGGTAAAGTGTGCGAGTAGGCCTACCATGTAGATGGGTTAATCCATCAGCATTGTTAAATTGAATTTCTTGAAGCTTCAGGATGTCCTTTGAAAATATTCCAATGTCTGATGACATGTAGAGCAATAGTATGGAACGGAATGGGCTTGGAGTTCCGTAAGTGGATTGGAAAGACAGGTTCTGCCGCCGATTCCCAGACACTATCGACAAGTTCAAAGTTGAGTTTGACAAGTTCGAACGAAATTTGGCAAATTTTAGTCGAAACTCGAGCTTGACAAGTTCGAACGAAATTTAGCAAATTTTAGTCGGAACTCGAGCTTGACAAGTTCGAACGAAATTTAGCAAATTTTAGTACGAACCCGAGCCAAAGTTGAGTTTGACACGTTCGAACGAAATTTGGCAAACTTTAGTTCGAACTCGAGTCAAAGTTGAGCTTGACAAGTTCTAACAAAATTTGGCAAACTTTAGTACGAACCCGAGCCAAAGTTGAGTTTGACAAGTTCGAACTAAATTTGGCAAACTTTAGTTCGAACTCGAATTTGATCTCGAATACTGGTTCGAAGTCGCCAAACTTGAGTTAGAACTTTCCGAACATAACCTAACCTAACCTAACGCAGCCCAGCCCAAAAATAAAATTATTTGTTATTGCGGCGATAAATTGTCCAGCGATCAAATGTCCAGCCGGACATACTAACACCATGGTGGTTTCGTTTAAAGATTCCCTCCACCAATTTAGAATTTCCCGACCAAATTTTACAAAAAGACTAGTAAATTCACCTTCGCACCGCAGCACATCCCATTGAAGATCCATGAAATTAGTGTCCGTATTTGTCGAAACTGACAGTAGTAATGCCCGTATAGGGTCCCTTACCCTTTCCAGTGTTTTTATCTTCAAAATCTGGTTGCCTTGGACAAAATGCTGATTCCAGAACTTGCGACAGATCACGTCATCTGACACCTACAGCTTTATTAGCTCTAGCTGGTACACAGAAACTTGATCGAAACTCGCAAGCCGCACCACTCGACAGGCTGACCTGAGTCGGAATAGGTGGTCGCATCGCAGCGTCCAAAATTTAAAGATTAAACTTGTCCTGCAAGGAGGAGGTAGACAGACCGAAGCAATTGACAATGAACTTCAGTTTGTTGACAACTTATTAGGGTAGTTAGAATGTACAGGAAACTTGGGAGGGCGTAAAAAAGGTGGGAAGGATTGTAGGGCCTAACCGAACTGGAAGGTGAATCCGCCTGGGAAGCCACCACCGGAGTATCCGCCACCAGGGAAGCGTCCATTGGAGAACTCGAAGTGCCGTGCTGTGGGCTCGGTGTAGAAAGTCTGGAAAATGTTGTATGGGTCGTAGTCTGCTAAATGGCACGGTGAGAAGGCGAGAGAAAGTATTAGCGAGAATCTCAAAAACAAAGTACGTCCACGAGATTGCAAGGAGTAACTCACCGCCCGAATTCTCGAAGTCCTGCCCGCAGTCGTACCTCGACTTTTTCTTGGGGTCTGACAAGATGCTGTAGGCCTCGCCCAGTTCCTTGAACTTCTTCTCCTGCTCTTTCTTGATGTCGTCCGGCGCATTGGCGTGGCGGTCTGCAAGACAATGTGGCTGAGTGAATGCGCTCACGACAGGGTTCATACCAAAATGTGCAACTCAATTTCCCTGACTTATCAAGTAAAAAATATCCCGTGTAAGTAAAATTAAATTTATTTTCCATGCTTTGTCCATTAAAGTATATGTATCTAATATTTTTTAAATTTTTTCACATGGATATATCTGATTTTTTTTTCACAATTTTAATGAAATATTTTTGGGGAAAAAATCGCATTTTCATTCGCCGCAACCCCGTGCATATTTCATGGTTCGTACTCAAAATCTCAAATTAATTTCCCTGACTTTCCATGGCATACCCATCACATTTCCCTGACTTTCCCTGACAAACCCATGTAATTTCGCTGACATAAAAATAAATTTTACCGGTTTCAAAAACTTTGAAAATCATTACCTACTAAGCCATTGTTGCGGCTTTTTTTTGCACGTCCATTAACTCTTGTGCAATTGCATCTTCGTCAAATGGGCAACTCATAAATTCCCCGACCCTCAAATGCAGCTCAGGCCAGTATTTCTATAAATTTCCCTGACTTTTAGCTAAAACGCTAATTTTCCATGACTTTCCCTGACTTTTAGCTAAAACGCTAATTTTCCATGACTTTCCCTGACAAATTTTCTCTTCCCTGACATTATAGAAGAAAGAACGCCGTAGGCAAAATTTTTACCAAAACTAGACCACAACAACAATTCAAAAAAAATTATACAGTTGTTAATATTAACATGAGTGCAATGCCTGCATATTAACATTTAAGAGAATGCCGTAGGCGAAATTTGTAAAAAAAAATGTAGTCTAATGCAATTTTGAAGACATTCTTAGAAATATTAATATTCAAGAGAATACTGTAGGCCCTTTTTTGTTTTAAAAAACTAGACCAGAAATAACAGATTTAATATAAGCAGTCGAAATTTTTAGGAAAATCAGATCTTAAATGATGAATTTTAGATAGCACCTGCCACCGCAATTTGCAGTAAAATATAGGAACACTTGACAAACTGTTTCCTTGACCAACCCAAGAAATTATGCCTTAAATTCAACATATTTCTACGATGGATTTTAGCTCGTTTCTTTAAAAGGGAACACCCGTAGGCGAAATTTTTGAAAAACTACTCAAAATAACGAATCGTAGGTGTTTTTTTTCTCAAAAATGAATTGAAAATTAAAAATTTCCAGTCAAAATTTAAATTAAATTTTTTTGGAAAGTTTTCCCTGACTACCACGTGTTACTTACCAGGATGATGGACCAATGCCCGCTTTCTGTACGCCTTCTTGATTTCGTCATCTGAGGCGGTTCGTCCGATGCCCAGAATTTTGTAGTAATCTTTCCGCTTGCTTTTCTTCAGTTCCAATTTCGCTTCTTGTAGCAACTGGTGATTTTCTGATGGGGAAAAACAAAATTAGGACGAAATCCAACATCATTAGCGTGGAATTTCACTGGGGTTCGATGGAAGCCAACTAACCGTGAGTGCCGTCCAATTTGTTCACCTTCTCGAAATCTCTGACTGATTCCTCAAACATTTCCAGCTCTTGATAACTGCAAAAAAGGGTGAAAATATGATTTGAACATGGGCACTCTTAATAAATTCCTATTTGTTCTAGACCTCGTCGATTTTCAGTAAACGCCCAGTCAACTATCTTAGTAAAAAAAATGCTATGTATTTTCACAACAATTTGCTTGGCATTTTGCTCAAAATAACCAAAAAAAATAAAAAAGTAGTTTCAAGATGTTAAATTCCCTTGCATGCTCCTACATGGTTCATACCAAAATTTGCAACTGAGTTTCCCTGATTCTCCCTGATCAAATCTGATTAATTTCCTTTATTTTTTTTAAAAAAAACGTCATATGTCATTAAAATTAACATTATCTGCAACGCTACAATTAACTATATTTTTTGTATTTTTCTGTCAGGCTGACTAGCCAAATCTTCATTGAATTTCCCTGATTTTTCGAGGTTTTCCAGGCACTTGCTGGAAAATTTCCCGACAATTTCAAGAAACAGTTTTTACAGATTTGATCTGGGCAAATATAGCATATTTAGGAAATTTCAGAAATTATGGATCTGATCACGAAATGATGGAATTAGCCCGCAATTTTATAAGAAAAAATAATATTAATAATTAATTTTTTTGAAAAATTCCAAGAAATATTGGATTTTTAGTGTGTTAATATAAATCACGATGCGAACACTAGTTTTTGAAACCACTAGTCTGCAATACATATTTCATGAAAAGCATTTAAAAGGTGGATTTGTGTTCTACTTTTTTCTAAAAATTTCGCCAATGGCGTTTTCATTACCATTTCTTATCATTATCATTAATTTATTTCGAGGACTTCTTTGAAATATTAAAAATTCTTCATAATGATGGAAACGCCATAGCCGAATTTTTTTTTACAAAACTAATGCATTTTAGAAGAATTTTTCATAAGAAAATTAGTGATAATGGTAAGAAATGGCAATGAAAACCCCGTAAGTGAAATTTTTAGAAACCGGAGAACACAAACCCAGCTTTTCTAATTCTTTTCATGAGATACGTATACCAATGAAAATAGTTGTGCCACAACAATTTCCAGACATTATGAATTTCCCTGACTTTCCCTGACCACAGTGTAGTGATGATTATAGGGAATGCGACATTTTTAGAAAAAGTAGAACAAATACAGCGTTTCTAATGCATTTCATGAGATATGTACACCAATGAAAATAGTTGTGCCACAATAAATTTCCCTGACTTAAAAGTCAACATTTCCCTGACCACATTGTAGTGAGCATTATAGGAAATGCGACATTTTTAGAAAAAGTAGAACAAAAAAGCTTTTCTAAAGCCTTTCATGAGATACGTATATCAATGAAAATAGTTGTGCCACAACAATTTCCAGACATTATGAATTTCCTGACTTAATGGTCAAAATGTAAACATTTCATTGACAAGTTTCTGGTGAAACTAGTAAGTTCGCAAAGACCAATTTTGAAAACCTGATGGAAAATTACAGAAAAGTCACCTAAACTTACCATCGTCCTCGCTTGATGTAGGCTTTCACGTACGTCTCGTCTAGTTTAATGGCTTGCGTGCAATCTTCGACGGCCTGATTCAGTTTCTTGAGCTGTGAGCAAGAGACGAGCAATGGTTAAAACCTGATCCCTGAACTGATTTTGAGCAAGTTTTCCGGACTTTCCGTAAACAAGCACTTGCCTTGTGAGACACAACAGCACGGTTGAAGTAAAGCTTGGCATTGGTGAACACATTGTTGGAATCGATGAGTAAGGCTTCGTTGTAGATGTCATAGGCCTGTTGCAGGTTGCCGCTGTGGAATGCGGCATTCCCCTCCTCTTTCTTCTGCTTTAGGGCCCTAGCTCGCTGTAGGAAAAATGGATTAAAATTTTTAATTTTGAGATATTTGGAATATGCAGGCTGTAAAGCAGTACGGAGGTAGAATTATATGGGAAAGATAGGATATAGGAAAAATATAGGAAGATTATAGGAAAAATATAGGAAGAATATAGGAAGAATATAGGAATATAGGAAAAATATAGGAAGAATATAGGAAAAATATAGGAAGAATATAGGAAGATTATAGGAAAAATATAGGAAGATTATAGGAAAAATATAGGAAAAATATAGGAAGAATATAGGAATAATATAGGAAGAATATAGGAAAAATATAGGAATATAGG
>JAQGAF010005437.1:0-12060 GCA_034687865.1 Kryphioiulus occultus | reverse complement strand
AAACATAGTATAAAGGAAAATTTCTTGCTGTGAGAATCTAACTTTCTCCTGCCCCGGGCTATCCGTCTTCACCTTAATTACAGTGGGTATGCATAGTTAACATTTGGTAATTAACACTTTTAAGAGTTCAGTTGTACCGCTCTGATGGGGAAGCAGGCCATATTTATCCACCTGTAATTAGCATTGAATACGGTGAAGTAACTCTTGAAGATTATCAAGCCAACAAAGAAGTTCAAGTATGTAATGATATCATAGGACCTTGTATATTTTAAAACTACATTTTTCTTCAGCTTGTTCCAGAAGGTGATTTTTATTTACTTTTTGGGATTGTTAGGTCTCTTTCTCTGTCACCTATGAAATGGACCAAAGTAAAGAAGAAAAAGACTTTTCCGTAAGACTCATAAAAGTTATCTTGATGTTATACATAATTATCGAGTGAAACCTCTAATTTTTTTTTTGAAAACTGCAGATTGCACTCGGTGTGTTGAGCTCTTTTGCCATCATTTATTCTGTCATGCAAACGTGGTCTTGGACGAAACGATCTGGTCGTTTTGGAATTGATCTTTTGGTAGGTATAAATCTTATGCTCTAATGGCCATCAGTTTTATTTTCACTCCTACGTTATTTATATTTATTGTTTTGGGATTGTCTCTTTTTAAGACCGTGGCAAAGTTGTTACTGTACACTTGCGGGAACTTGGCGACTGTGTTTTTGACTGTCACATTCTTCACCTGTCTTTATATTCTGGTGTTTTTTAAGGTTTGTAAATGAAATACTGCTCATTATCATTTCATTTTCATTTAGAGAACGCATTTTATCTATGAAAAGTTGAAATGTATGATTCAGGGTTCATACTGTCAGGGAAAGTCAAGAAAATGAAAAGTAGTCAGGGAAAGTTAGGGAAATGAGGATATTTTGCCCAAAAAATCAGGGAAAGTCAGGTGGCAGCATGGAAAACTTTCAAAAAAATTTTTAATTTTGGGACTGAAAATTTTCAATTCATTTGTTTCCTTCAATTCGTTATTTCTAGTAGAGTTTTTCCAAAATTTCGCCTACTTTGATCCATCCTAGAAATATTTTCAAATTGAGGGAAAATTTCTTGGGTTGGTCAAAGAAATGGTTTGTCAAGTGATCCGATATTTTACTGCAAATTGTCGTGGCAAAGAAAAATATAACAGGTACTGGTCTAGATTTTTAAAACAAAAAAAGGCCTACAGTATTTTCTTGAAGATTAATATTTCTAAGAATGTTTTCAAAATTGCAGTATTACTACATTTATTACAAATTTCGCCTTCGGCGTTCTCCTAAATGTTAATTTGCTGGCATTACCATATAATTTTTTTTACAATTTTTTTGTGGTCTAGTTTTTGTAAAAAAAATTGCCTGAGTACGGTGTTCTCAATTCTAAAATATATTCGGGGTCGTGGCGAATAATATTAGATACATGTACTTGAATTGGCAATGTGTGGTAAATAAAGTTAATTTTACTTATATGGAATATTTTTTATTTGATAAGTCAGGGTTGGTCAGGGAAAGTCAGGAAAATTGGGTTTCAAATTTTGGTATGAACCATGTAATTGCAGTCGTAATAGAAAAGAGCATTATTATCATGAAGTATTTATGAAGTAGCAATAATATGGATTGGGAAATGTTGGTAATAAGATTTGAATTTTGCAGCGTCAAGATGTCGTTTATGTTGTCTTGCCAACCCCAGACCAAGAAATGTCGTTCATAGCATTCATCGTTGCAGCATTTTTCTTAAAGGTTTTTCAAATTATGTTATGAATCTTATGAATAATGCCGCATTTTGGCCCATATCAGATAATTCACTCCTTCAGACTGTTGATAAATTTTGTGCAATGTTCTTTGCTGCAGTTGGTTCATCTGATACATGTTTTGGGCAGCCAAGTTTGTTGTGACATTTTCTTCGTGGATTGGGAACGGCCTCGGGCCAAGCGCACAATTGCACATCCAACCGAATCAGATGCGAAGGGAAAAGATAGCAACGAGGAAGCCGTCAGCATTTGGCGAACATACTTAGTTGCCAATGAGTGGGCCGAATTGCAGACTATGAGGAAAACCAACTTGGGATTTCAAATTCTCACAACAGTTTTCTTCTTGGAAGTAAGTGCAATAACTTAAAACTTAGTTTCGCAAACTTAGGTTTTACAGAGTGGCAAACAAGTCCTAAAAGTCCTAAATATCCTAAAACAAATAAGGTGTAAATAAGCAGTGCCTAGCTGATAATGTTTCAGAAAAGAGCCTTGTTTTACAAAGGTTGATTTGTGAGTTTGTCCGAAGGAATGGAAATGATGTTTCAAAAGTTGAAGTTACCCCAGTTATGATGACTGTTATTAGGGCTTTACGCTCTGCAAGTCAACGTATGAAGAAGGTCAGATAGGAAAAGGCTATGGAAAAAACTGTTGAGGAAAAATTGATCATGGAAAAAGGAAAGGCCCAGGATGATATCCAAGAGATTGAGGAAAAGTAGAAAAAACTTGTTCATGAGATGGAGAGCAAATTGAATTTGAATGTAGAAGTTGCTCTGTTAAAAAAATTGCTCAAAATTAATTTTGCTCTTGTATTTTTGAGTTATATGTATAGCGTAAATATGAATTAAAAATCATACACTAAAAATGCCACCTTTTAAAAAGTCCTAAAAACTGAGTCTTAGAAATTGTTTGCCACCCTGGTTTTAATTTCGGAAATTTGTTAGGTTGTCGGATTTGAAAATCTGGCATCTGCTGACCCCAACTCGTCATTTTCGTCATCGTCAGAAAACGAGACTCCAGATAGCATCACATGTAGACTGGCCATCGGAATCGCTGTATACCTTGTCATTGCAATTTTGCATGTATGTTAATGATTGCAATTTTATTTGTTGGTGAAAGTGAACATAAAAGATTGCGGTTGCATTCGAGTTGTCATTTTCCAATTCTAGTGGATCTTGGTCTCCATGATTTACGAACAGTTTATTGAGGACAAAATCAAGCAATTTGTCGATCTTTGCTCTATTAGTAATGTAAGTGGAAGTTTAACATCTCTGTGGGCATTGTCCAACTTCCATGTTCTTGCGTTGATTGGCCACTAAATCAGACCAAAATCAGGCAAAATAAATATTGGCACATAGATTATGTAACAACAACAACAAAATACATTTGCAAAATTAAGAACGACTTTTAAAAAATTAAAATAGACTTCTTCTTGCAAACTTTTGCAAATGTTTTTTGTTATTGTTACATAAACTATGTAATGCGCATAATATAATACTGGTACGTTAAAAATTTTACTCCTTTTATTTATCGTGTGCACGACATTTTTCCTACTGATCCAATACTTATTTTGCCCACTTTATGTAATGACCTTATAATTCGAGATGCACATTTTCAGATTAGTGTGTTTGTGATGACATTGCGCCAGTTTGGTCACTACATTCACGGTCGATCAGTACATGGACATGCTGATGCGGACATGAAGACCATGCACCAACAACTGCGACGTGAAGAGGTGCTATATCTCATGATCTAACGTAGCCCTTATTTATATTTGGTTTTAACATTAATTGTGATCTATTTGCAATAGGATAATCTATGCAGCCAACGAGGCCTTCTTCCAAATAGTGATCACCAAACGTTTCAAATGGCACTGCCTTCGCAGTTGCGGCTTTACTATGATCAGGTGATGAGCCCATTGCTGCAAACTGCCCTTACACCGGCAGGTCGCATTCCAACCGAACAAGCCGGTAAATTCAACTGCTATACATGTAGATTGTTTGAGTATTATTCTATCAATAAGCCATTTTTCGTGTCTAATTATATTTGGTCAAATTATTTTAGGTGCTGGAGGCAACACGAATTTACCACTGGGAGTGGAGCGCAGCATTCAGGCTTACAGGACAATGAACACTTTCTTAGCTTCATTTTTAGAACACGTAAGTCTCTACCATCATCCTTAATCCTTAATGATGTTCATCATGGCCTTGTGCATCTTTAACGAAAACTGTGTCATGGAAATTTCGACCTATGGCATCACTGATTATATGATGTTGATTTTGTTTAGGCTTTGCGCAATTTAGATTACATTGTGAAAGATAAGTTATTTATCGAAGATGTTCTTGACATTGAATTTCAAGATCCCACCGACAAAGGCTTCTTTTATGAAGGTGAGAAATGCGAATGGACCTTAAGTTCTCTGCTTTTATATTTGTATTTTAATAACTGTTAACATCAAAAAGCAGTGACAATCAAATTAATATTTTATAATGTATAGATAGATGGATTAACTCAGGTCATTTTAAATCAAAAAATCATATAATTGTCTGAAGATGTTAAGGAAATAATGCCTTTGCTAGGATGCAGTTTCAACAAATTTGACACTTATCAATGTTCAACTCCACTAAAATCCAAAATATCAGGATTAAAATGTGTTTGAGTTTCAAGATGCATCATGATTTATATCTATCGTATACTTTCCAGATAGTGGGCATTCGTATGATGATGCACTTTTATGCGGCCACGAGTTTACCTTAATCATATTTGATCTTCTGCTCTTCACCTCTATTGATTTGGCTGCTAGAGATTTCATCTTATCAGGCTTCATAACCTTCGTTGTCGGAAAGGTACGCCGTAACCTTGAGTCTAATTAGACTTTGCTTTGATAATTGTTTGATATGTAATGGACTTTTTTCAATACAGGTTATCGTGTTTCTGTATCAAAAGTTGGCCCATCGTAACCTTGCTAGAAAAACCTTAGTTGACTCCAGGTTTTTGATTTAATATCGCCTGCACCTTTACAGATACAGTAATTGTTGATACAAATACTGTATGATCCAGTAGTGACCCGGTAGTTTGACTTCTCTACAAGTGTTGACTGTATAGACTGCCTATTTTAACCTTGAAATGCTATGTATTTTAAGGGTAAATGAAATTAAACAACTGCTGTTACAGGGTTCATACCGTCAGGGAAAGTCAGGGAAATGTGGACATTTTGCCCATAAAGTCAGGTAAAGTCAGGTGGAAGTCAGGGAAAACTTTCAAACAATTTTTAATTTCAATTTTTTGACTGGAAATTTTAATTTCCAATTTATTTGTGTGAAAAACGCCCTATAAATTACACCTATAATTCGTTATTGCCAGTAGAGTTTTTCAAAACGTTCGCCTACGGCGTTCCCTTATCGTAGAAATACATATATGTTTAAATTGAGGGACAATTTCTTGGGTTGGTCAAGGAATCAGTTTGTCAAGTGTTCCTGTATTTTACTGCAATGTACTGTCTAAAATTCATCATTTATGATCTGATTTTTTTAAAGATTCCGCATGTATCTAGTTTTTTTTTAAACAAAAAAGGGCCTACAGCATTCTTTTGAATATTAATAATTCTAAGAATGTCTTCAAAATTGCATTACGACTACATTTTTTACAAATTTCGCCTACGGCGTTCTCTTCAATGTTAATTTGCAGGCATAGCTCTGATGTTAATATTAACACACGTTTACTTTTTTTAAGAATTCTTTTGTGGTCTAGTTTTTGTACAAAAAATTGTCTACGGCATTCTCAGTTCTAAAATATACGCGGGGTCGCGGCGAATGAAAATGCCAATTTTTTTTTTCAAAAATATTAGATGAAAATTGTGAAACAAATCAGATATATGCAGGTGAAAAAAATATTAAAAATATTAGATACATGTACTTGAATGGGCAAAGTGTGGAAAATAAAGTTAATTTTACTTACATGCGATATTTTTCATTAGATAAGTCAGGAAATTGATCAGATTTGGTCAGGGAAGCCAGGGAAATTGAGTTGCAAATTTTTGTATGATCCCTGTGGTATCACTCATTTTTATTCTTCTTATTTGCAGCACACAGGAATCAATTGATTTCGATTTATTTTTGGATGGTCTTGAAAATTGTTAAAACAAAAGCGATGGAGACATTCTTTGCTAGCAACGTCTCAGTTAATTTATTTCTCTTGGCTTACGATCTGGAGCAATTATTTTCAGAAACATCCAAATGTGTAGGAAATGAAACATGGAAAGGTTTTTATTTAATTTTGGAAAAATAATGTCCTTGTTTTTCATTGCTGATTTCTAAATTCAACGCAAAATAACTGTTTCTGTAACCATTACGGTGTATATGGATGATTCGTCAACTGATGGCCATATTTCACAGGATAAAAGTGTCGAACCAGTGTGCACCAGTGCTTCAGTTTTTCTCGACATTCACGTTAGGACGTGGCAGCGGTATGCTGAGATCTGCCAGGACATATGAAAGAACAGTCCAAAACACCAAGCACTTGTCCATTTGATCGGGATCTTGCACTGACATTGTGTCACCGTTGGAATGATGATAGTTAAAATAGTCACCTAATACTGAAAGACTGCCTGTTGGAATGCCGTAAGAAGAAAACAGTGTCTCATCAGAGCCATCATCAGGCATGTACAAATTGGTGGCATTGAGAAATGCTGTTAGTTTCAGGATTTCCTGGACCATGCATGCTGCTTCTAAACCGCCGGTAAATGCCAGCCCATCGGGGTCAAATGTGCCTTCATCGGATTCCAACACAATGTTGTAAAAGTCAAATTCGTTGATATGGTCGAAAACGTATGCATCGGCACCCTTGAAACCCTGTTCTTCGGCAGTCCACAAAACAGTGCGCAGAGTGCGTTGGGGAAACAGACCCAGGTTCTTTATAACGAGTTGTGCCATTATGGAAATAAATACTCCACCACCATCGTCCATTGCACCTTGACCGACGTCCCATGAATCAATGTGTCCACTGATGATGACCACCTGCAAAATGGCAAGTTATGCATTTTTTCTTTTCTTTTTTACTGAGCAAAGAACGTCTGATGTTTATGTAGCCTACCGTACTGCTAATATATTTCATATTTTGTGATTTATTCCTAACGTGAAAGCACTGATACTTATTGTACTTTCTTGCAATAGCCTGTCGAATTTGCATGTCAGGGAAAGTCAGGGAAATGAAATGGGGTCAGGGAAATGTGGACATTTTGCCCAAAAAGTAAGGGAAAGACAGGTGGGATTCAGGGAAATCTTTCAAAAAAATTTTTACTTCAATTTTGTTACTGGAAATTTTTAATTTTCAATTCATTTTTGTGAGAAACACCCTATAAATTACACCTACAATTCTTTATTTCCAGTAGTTTTTCAAAAAGTTCGCCAATGGCGTCCCCTTTTAAATAAACGAGCTAAAATCCATCATAGAAATGTTTAAATTGAGGGACAAATTCTTGGGTTGGTCAAGGAAGTATACGTAGTTCGTCAAGTTTTCCTATATTTTGCTGCAAAGGTATTGTCTAAAATTCATTATTTAGGTTCTGATTTTTCTAAAAATTTCGCATGCTTACATTAAATCTGTTATTTCTGCTCTACTTTTTTTTTAAACATAAAAGGGCTTACAGTATTCTCATGAATATTAATATTTCTAAGAATGTTTTAAAAATTGCATTAGGACTACATTTTTTTTTACAAATTTCGCCTATGTTGATATTAACACCCATAGAATGTTTTGTGTAGTCTAGTTTTTTTAAAAAAAATTTGCCTACGGCGTTCGTAAATGCGAATTTTTTAAAAAAAATATCTGATTAAAATTATGAAAAAAATCAGATACATGCATGTAATTTTTTTTAAATATTACATACATTTACTTTAATGGGAAGTGTGGATAATAAAGTTAATTTGACTTACATGTGATATTTTTTATTGGATAAGTTAGGGAAATTGATCAGATTTGGTTAGGGAAAGTCAGGCAAATTTTTGTAAATTATTGTACTTTCTTGCAATTCCCTGTCAAATTTACATGAATATTCACACAATGAAAACGTATGTTGCTAACCTCTTCGGGCTTCGTTGCTCCTATCGTTTCTGCAACTGTATTTCTCGAAATCCCATCAGCCAGGGTTTCGTCATCCATGGACAGCTTTACCACAATTGTCTCTCCTAAAAAAATTGAAATTTATTTTTTATATTTTTTATTGTGATCTAAGACAAGGTTATAGTGACTTTCGAGTATGCCGGTGTACCTCTGTCCTGCATGCGCTGAAGCATTTCTGCATCTTCTACTGTGATGCAAGCTGTCGGAATTTGAGGAACCCCCTCCTGGTAGTCATTATCTCCTGTGTGGGGGGAGTAAATGGAGTATGGTGTAGCAGACCGTACCAGAGTTGCTATTGCTCCATAGCGTGCAGCTACTGCTGCTCCATTATTCCGGTAATCGGAAGATTGACCATAACCGCTCCAGGGTTGGTTGTAAACCAAGATTTTGCCTGGTATCTACGCAAAATGAATACGGTAAATAAATGGGAATTTGAAGTTGATTTTAAATTTAATTTGATATCTCTGATTTTTTGGGAAATGTACGCATGTCTTATCTCTTTAAGAAAGGGAGAATATTAAGCTTCAACTTTGGTCCAGAGTCTAGGGTTTTGCATGAAGGTATCATGACAATTCCATAGAGTTATTATTGGGTTAAAATATTTTACGAACTTGGCCAACATCAAAAAGTTTTATATGTAGGCGCATATTCTCGCCTTAGTCACCTTTCACTCTGTGAATTGTTCGTAAAATATAATATTAAAAAGTGTTCATTTAAAAACTTTTCACCTTGATTATAATAAAACGGTATGAGGTAGAGAAATCGTGTTTGGGGAATGTATCTCAGCTGTAGGGGAAAATTTTCAAATGGCCACTTATGCATTGTGATACCTTAAACGGAAGCTCATTAAAAATGATTAATTTTGCCGCGAACTTAAGTTGAAATTGATCAACCCATTCAGTTGCTACGCTTAAAAATGTGTTTTTCAGCCAATTTTTTCATGATTCACTATTATTTTCCAAAAAGATGGAATTACATGATGAAACTGCTTGGAGTCATTAAGGGCATTACTATTGTACATGAATATATGATGTCAGAAATTTGTACATTCCCAGTTTTTAAAATTTGTGAAAGTGTAAACTAAATTACCTCGTAATGGACGATATGGTTTGTCCACTTAATTGGAAAGTCCCCAGAACCAGGGCAAAGTAATTTGATGGGTGCAAAGAAAAATAAAATCGGTTGGCCAGTATCACAAAATATGATCAAAATTGATATGTTATTTGAATCGGGACCTAATTTAAACATTTTTCACGAAAGGAAAGGTAACATGAAATCAATTTGTTTTTAAACCTTCATAAGTTCGCATTTGGACTCTATTATTGCCTGACAAAATTGAATTTTCTCATTATGCAATGACAATCAGTTACGTATTATTCTTCTATGGTTAACCAATTCCTTACGTACCAATCGACCGATTTTACTTTTATTTGCAACAAATCACTTGCTATTCTGAGGACTTTCCAATGAAGTGCCACCAGACATACAAATCGTCCCATTAGGAAAAAATTTAATTTCACTTTTAGAAATTTCGAGAACTTGGTAAGTGAGAATTTATGACGATAAATATCCCTGCGCAGTAGTAATGTTGTGAATGGTTCCAAGAGGTTTCGTCATGTAATTCCACCATTTTGGATATTAATCAAAAATCACATTTTCGAGCGTAGCTACTGATTAGATGGGCCGATTTCAGTTTCGTTTGCGCCAAAATTAATCTTTTTTAATGGGCTTTCATCTAAGGTATCACAAGGTATAAGTTACCATTTCAAATTTTTAAGTTGGCGTTTTCTCTACACGATTTCTCTATTTCATATCGTTTTTAAAGAATCAAGGTGGAAAGTTTTTAAATGAACACCTTCACCAAAAGTAGCATTTCATGAAAAAAAGCTTTGACAAAACATTAGAACAAACAAATTTACTATTGCTGTCATTCTAGATATTGTAATGTCAGCTGTACCAGTTAGGCCAGTTTCATTCATTTCCTTTCTGTTGTATCCTTGAATATAAAATGGTGTATTCTCACCACATCAGCCTTTAATGGTAGCTCGTCAAAGTCGTTGACAACCAAGACTTCTGCAGTTATCCCACCTGGGGGTGTTGCCACAGATGATCCCAGACCCAGCAATGCCATCTGCTGACTTCTGGGTTCAACCAGGAACAGGTATTCGTTGCCTCTGAAATAAATAATGTCAGTTTATACAATTTAAGCAACAAGTAAATCTGACGTCTGATATCAGCGTTAACAATCCATGAACATATTCAAAAGTCAACAATTTGGGAAATGCTGGGGTAGTTTTTTACATGTAAACACGTTAAAAGTACAGGTAAATAAAATATGGTAACATCTTCAACGAATTATAGCTGATATTCTAAGATGTTTCCACGAAGCACAAGAAGAATTCAAATTAAAAAAAACTGATTGGGAAAAAATGCTGAATTAAGGGAACGATGCTTGTATAATTTATGATACGAATCATACGTGTAGCCTATATCGACAAACAAATTCTTGAAAATTTCAGAGATCTTTTAGCAAGTATTTACGCCTGATACTGACATGCATTTATACTTATTTATAGTTGATATTCTAAGATGTTTACACGAAGCGCCAGCAGAATTTAAATTTTAAAGGAAAAATGTAGAATTAAGGGAGTGATGCTTCTATAATTTATGATACGAATCATACATATATTTCGACAAACAAATTCTTGGAAATTTCGAAGATCTTTTAGCAAGAATTTATTCCTGATACTTATTTATAGTTGATATTCTAAGATGTTTACACGAAGCGCCAGAAGAATTAAAATTTAAAAAAACGTGATTGGGAAAAATGTAGAATTAAGGGAATGATGCTTGTATAATTCGCATCATAAATTATACATGTATTTCGACAAACAAATTCTTGGAAATTTCAGGGATCTTTTAGCAAGTATTTATTCCTGATACTTATTTATACTTATTTATAGTTGATATTCTGAGATGTTTACACTAAACGCAAGACGAATTCAAAGAATGATACGAATCATGCATTTGTTTCGACAAACAAATTCTTGAAAATTTCAGAGATCTTTTTAGCAAGTATTTATTCCTGATACTTACCTCACCCAAACTGGGATGTTAGCATTTTCTGTATGGACGTTATCCAACTGGTTTAATGTCATGAAATCTACAATGTAATCAATGGCATCTTCCAGGTTCTGTGTTCCACTGAGCCGAGATCCAAATTTGTCTACAAACGCGCCCAAGTTATCATAAGTGCTGCCTTTCATGTAGCCATCCAGGACCAGATCTCTGACAGCAGTCACTAGCCAGCTGTAACTCGCAATTTCTGAAACTATGTCACCAGAAAGGCTACTGCAGTCCAGGACAAGTTTTGGGCCCTTGGCTGCATTGCCTGCTTGCAGTGCCAGATGTAAAATAACCAAAATCAACCAGAAAGCATTTTTGGAAGACATGTCTGACTTCTTCAGATAGCATACGGATCTGGTACGCGAAATTGTAGTTTTGAAATGTTTAAATACGTCTTGAAAGTAAAGTACCTCGGTACCTTTGCTGCTCAATATTGTGATCTAAGATAACTTTTGAAACTGATCAGATACAAGGCAGCACTGTCATCTTGGTTTCGATAATCAGATATATGCGAATATCAAGGATCTAAGATTAGCCACATGTTCCCCTAGCCCCGGGGTTCTCGAGTGATGTGTTTTATCGGTAAATTACATTGTTTTTTGCAAATGCCATCTTGATGTGAACCTTAATTGGCACCACAAGGATGTGAGGAATATATTGTGTAGACTGCTGGCTGAAATATACCAGTTACAGTATATGTACCGTATTATCTCCATTGCTCATTGCCCACTGGTTTTTATTTTATTATTTTGACAGTTTGGGAGTTTGTAATGTTGATGCCTGCATGTTAGAGTTAGAGGGAAATACAATAATTCTAACTGTTCAGTCCAAGAAGTTCTGGCGCAGTATATTGTTTTCTGTTAGAAAACAATTCAAATTGCCAATTGTCTGGAAATGACTATTATTGTTTTGAATTAAGTGAAATGTTATTAAATGACATACGTCCAAATTCAATTGATGAGTAGGATTTCACAAGCCATTGATAGCTATTGGCCATATTGCTATCACGAAATATCAATTAGTTACCATTGACACGGTTAAG
>JAQGAF010005436.1:0-12061 GCA_034687865.1 Kryphioiulus occultus | reverse complement strand
ACGTTTTTTAAAAACACGCAAATCAATAAAAAATTAACTTACCAGTTATTCAGCAGACCTTACTTGAGTGCATGATTAACAGAAATATCAGCATTTTATGCTGAATTACCCTTTCCAGGTGTCGTTCTTTTCTCGTCGTACCATGGCAACGGTTCGTTCGATTTTGGTTCGATCGAATTCGATTTATTGGTTTCCTGGAGATTGTAATTGAAAGCTGAACGAAGTAAATCGCGAATAAAAAACTTATCTGCAAATATAGACAATATTTCTATCAATCTGAAACTAAAGTACGTACTGCTGAATAACTGGTAAGATAATTTTTCATTCTTTTGCGTGTTTTAAAAAACATAGTAAAACGGAAAATTTCTTGCTGTGAGAATCTAACTTTCCCGTGCCCCGGGCTATCCGCCTTCACCTTAAACTGTAAAATTAACGTTTTACGACGAGCTCGTAATTTGAAAACTGGCCAGACTGCGGCCTTTTCACATACGTATAAACTGCGGAGTTTCGCTGAAAACACTGCGGCTAGCTTTAGTAGTAGATCTGCATTAGTTTTATTGCCTCTGACGGCAGTTACACGTTTCTCGGATCCAGATGCGAACCACGCTGCGCCAACGCCATTGGTGCTGCTAGTTCGTATTATCGCCACGGATGGCGCTGGAAGTTCCCAGGACGTCACAGCGTCGCGTCGCCCTGGCAACGGACCACGTGCTCGAGCAGTAAACTAACGAGGAAGACGGAGGGTTCGGTTAAACGAGGTTGAAAATCTCGATTTGAGGATTTGAAAGGAAGGAAACAAAATGACGCATGCGTCTAAAATGCATCTGTCGCTTACTTTTCGACGTAGTTTTTTCGCATTGCGGTTATTAAGCCGAAAATACGCGGATCAGGTGTTGCCCTTTCCCGCGAATAACTTTTTAGCCCTCGAGCATATGAAACGTGTTTGGGTAATTTTCGTCCAAAATGATTTTCATATACGAGAAGAAAAAAAACGCATTTCGTTTGCTAAAAAGGTGAAACACGACGGACCACCGGTTTTATTTGCAGCCATGAAAACCATATGCGTGCGCCATCTTATTGGATAAGAAACTAAAGTGCCATGGATCCCCTAAGGAAAAAACTGACTATAAACTGATAAAACTTGGATGCAACCGATGACAACTGATTGGAAACGTGTGAAGACCGATGCTATAGCATGATACGAACTAAGGAAAACCGATTGTAACGATTTTTAGACTGGTTGTGACATGACGAAATATAGCAAACTGACAAAATTTAGTTAACTGATGAAACCCAATTCTAAGCTGATTAAAACTGACAGTAAACTTATGAATCCTGATGGTTAACCTGATTCAAACTAATAACAACTGATTGTAGTTTGATGAAAAGTTATTGCAAACTGATAAAAACTGGTAAGCTGATTATAAGCTGATGAAAACTGGTTGAAACGAGCTCAAAACTAAGAGAACTGTTGAAAACTTATTGGAAACTGATAAATTGATTGTAAATTCATGATGACTTTTGGTATCATCTGATGCAGAATAATGAAAAACGATTGTAACCAGTTGGAACCTGTTGGACTGTTGGAACCTGGTTCTAATCTGATGAAAACTGACTGTAAACTTATGTTGCATACTACATGTATGTTGCAAACCTATGAAGCATAGTATAATCTAATAAACTTATGATAACTGATGGTCACATGATACAAACTAATGAAAACTGATTGATACCATCAGGCATCATTAGTTTACAATCAGCCTGGCACTAGGTTTAGCGCAATAAGTTTGCAAAAACTTTTCCATAAGAGTATCCATTGGTCTTGGACCATTTTCACCGCATTTCTGAAACCATTTGGAATGGCTGAGATTGCTTCGCCATTCGCAAACGTAGAGAGAAGAAGAAAAAGTAAAGCCAGAAAAATCTCGTTTCGTAGTGGAAGCAGAAGAGCGATGAAGCGAGCCGATTGATGTTTACTTCAATATGGATTTTCTATTGGGAAATGTGGGGGGTGCGAGGGTGAGTGGGTGGGGGGGATTAAAGGGATAAGCCTTTAACTCGCCCGCGTCGCTCCCCCCAAAACGCAACAAGCGAAATTACTCGGCATTCAACAAATTACGCACTTTGTTGAGTTTGTTCAAACCATTCAATCGCTTTCAAAGACTTCGGAAACTGGCAGCTAATTGAACCCGCGCGGGGTATGTCGGGAGTCACCCTCACGTCATATGGTTTGGTTGCAGAAAACTCAAAAGAGGACATTTATGGAAGCAAATTGCAACAAACTTAATGGCCTCGATTTCATGACTATTTCGGCGAATTTGCAGTACATTTACGAAATT
The DNA here is from genome assembly GCA_034687865.1 of Kryphioiulus occultus. Lineage (NCBI taxonomy): Eukaryota > Metazoa > Arthropoda > Diplopoda > Julida > Julidae > Kryphioiulus > Kryphioiulus occultus. The sequence goes on along the minus strand of JAQGAF010005436.1, from coordinate 9,722 downwards.
AAGACACTTTTGAAAGATGGTTTTCCAAAGAAGCTACATTATTCCCCCAGGGATAACATTTTCAACTTTACGGACTTTTTCAGGTTTTAATTAAAACAAAGTTGACCACCTCCCCATATTGACCACCCACCTTGACCGCATTTTAACTGACCGGACGGGTCACCACATTAACTCAAAGGAAGGTGACCTCTATATGTTGACCACCTGCACCTCTGTATGTTGTATGTTGACCAGTTGAGACTGACTCACACAGGGTTGCCACCATTTTCTCAAAACTGTCATGCCTGAGTTTGCCTGACTTTTATCAAAATAATTTGAAAAACATCCACTACAACAAAGATGACATTATCATTGGCTAAAAAAAATTTGCGAAACTGTATGACAAATGGTGAATCTGAACCCAAATTTTTATTTCGTGAATCAACTTAAGGTTAAAATCCCAGGACCCTAATGTAAATTGCATGACTTTTTTATGAAGTCATGGAATAATCTTTCAAGGGTTCCTAAAAGTTTCACAACTGCATGCTGACCTATAGACCGACTATAAGTTTTCAGAGGACACGTTTCGAAGTATTGGCGGGATGGATTGGGGTGGACAAGAAAAACGCGAATAAGACGCGTGAAAAACAATGAAACACGAGGAGAAATTTGGGCAATCCTAGCAACGACCCTCCTCCCCTTTTTTGCGCAGAATTGAGTAATTTATTTTCCCGAAATTCCGAAACTTTTTCGATAAAATTATACGGAGCTTGTTTCCAGCCGGATCAAACCGACATTTTGGCCCGAAAACGCAAATGTAATAAACTGAAAGAAGAAAGTCACATAAAAGCAGGGGTGGTGCGTGGGGGGGTAATGGAGGGAGGGGGAATACGATGCCACGCAGAGACTTATTTCGCATCGAAAAATGCCTTATCTACAGATCAAAAAAGGCCCACGAATGTTGGTCATTTTCGTGAAATTACATCATGCGGAGTCTGAAATTATCAAGATATTTCTTTTTTTCAAATTTCCGATGTGTAGGAATGCAGCGTTGCGAAACAAGAAGTCATATAAGCAGAACTGCTTTAAGGGATGCTCCCCCCCCCCCCCTCACAAACACACTAATAAAAACAAATTGTCAAACTTTGCAAAAATTGTGTGGATATATCCAAAAGGGGTTCGTCCGATTTTACTTATCATTCTAAACTTGCTACAAAAACGAAAATAGCATTTTTAATTTATAATTTTTTTTTAGTTTTATCGATGATCTCCATAATGCATATACAATGTATACAGCAAGAATATAAATTTAAATTATTGTAAAGTTACTTTCGTTGTTTTAAGGTTGTGAACCAATTAGTAGTACATGTACATGTATATCATAAGTCATCTATGGATCACTTTTCCAGAGATGACTTATAAACTAAATGAAACTTATAATTAGAAAACAAAATATAAAAAAACAACAAGATAGTTGAAAACAACACCAAATCGCTTCAAAATAAGTTTTACAAGTTTATAAACCTTTAAATATGTTGCAATATTTTTAGTTTGGAGAGAGGGGGCAAAAATAGACAAAATGTTAACATCCATGAATCAATTTCACTATCATTCGTTCGACTGCAATCCATTTGTTGCCACAATTCGATGATCGTATTTAATTACCGTCGAATCAGCGTTAAATGTGAAAGACTGGAATGACAAATGAATGGAAAAATCGCTTGAAAGATGAAAAAAAAATATTTTTGGCCAACATTTGTCGATTCTGTGAAAATAAAACAATTAACATGTTTAAAGTTTTTTAAAACAAACTAGTAAAAATATATATTTGAGCTGTTTACGTTGTACAATTGCATTATATTTGGGTAATTGTATTTTTAATTCTGTTTTCAAATTTGTAAGTTTAGTTTATATTAGTTTGTAAAGCCACCTTTGGAAAACTGGTCCAGAGATAACTTTGATATACTGTACTAATCAACATGCGTGAATATATTTGCATAGTTTAAACGAAAACCAAAATATCTTCGTCTACATGTACATGTAGTTGTTCTTTTTAAAATATGAAATTTCTTCAGTTTCAATTATTTTTTCTGTTTTTCTTTATGAAACTCAGTTCAGATTTTTTTTCCATGTCTTCATCACCGTATCTAACGGGGTTTTAATTCAGCGATAATTCAGCGATAAAGAACTTATTAAGATCTTTGATTAATCCTTCTATATACATGTTCAATAGATTACGAAATTTCGCTTCTCTGTCATAACGCTAGTGAAAACTACGTTTTAAATACAGGTGGTTATTAAACAACTGCAATGCACTGCCTGATAAACACCCAAAAACGGCACTAATTAACCGTTTTAGTATGCTTTAGGCACGTTTCTGCCACCCCAGTATATTTTCGGGGTGAAATTACAGAGTGCATCATGAGGTACAGAGGCCGAGTGGTGGCGCCCTCTACATGCACTCACAAGCCGTTTGGACACGATCCTTCCATTTAATATTCGCAATTTCTTGTGCATTTTCCTTTCCTAGCAAATAACACGAGTTTTCTCGTCGTCTCCTCGTAAAAGTGCTCGGGGATGTGAATGGGGGATTGGGGACGAGGAATGTAAACGAATCCAGAAAAAGCATGACATCGGAGCAAATATTTGCGAACTATAAAAACAGCGATTCGTCTCATGCGAGTCTCTTCGCTTCACTGGAATTCTCCTCTGATTCAAAATTATTATTTTTTTTTTTCAAAGAAATACATCCAGTACGTCAGACTGCGTACCCAGGATCCAGAACCATATACAAATTACGGTTACATGACATCTTCAGACATTCCGGATTTTCATGCACCCAAAAAGCATAGAAAATACCTCCTGCACCTGGGAGTTTATTCCTAAATGTACTCCCAGAAAATTGGGTAGAGATCAACTGAAGCATAAAACTTCTTTCAAAACTAATTTAACCTTTCATACTACCAAATTTGGTATCGAAAAGCCAGTGATTTAGCAAAATGGAAAAAAGCAGTAATATGTTTACAAAACTTGGTAATTTAAAATCAATGACTTTTCCAAATATTACAAAATTACATGCACTGTACTTTTATCATCTGGCGTATCAACACGCGTTTTAAACAAATTTGTCAATTTTTAGAAAAAACTGCAGTTAGCATACCAAGAAAATTTTAGCTTTGGTGGGAAATGTTCATTTCTCAAGCTACTTGCAGAATTAATAGCATAATTATAATTTATAGTTAATTTTAATGACTAATTGACTTATGCTTAATCGATGAATTTTTAAGAACTAATAACATTCGTTGCCTTAACACTGCCTCCCAAACCTGTTTAAATTACCCAAACTTGGGTAGTGTTTTTTCTTATACCAAGAAAACATTCTACCATTCTACCATAAAATTGTCTATCGAATATAACGAACGTAAGAAGTATTCTGAAGAAAGTGATCAGTCCCTGTGTATACCGATACTCATAAATAGACTAACAAAATATTCAATATTAAATTCAATCATTTTTGCTGATAAAATAATATTTTATCTTAATTAGGTGAAAGGGACTTTCTGATCAGTGGTTTTGGGTAACAAGAACTTTCTGGTAAGTGGTTTTTGGTAATAAAGACTTTCTCATCAGTGGTGTTTTGTGACAAAGATCTTCATTTAGACACTAGACTATTTATATGATAAAGGTTAATTTCTATACCTAATTTTCAGCAAAACGTACACAACGAAGTCACTTTTCCGATAAACACGCAAGAGTGTTGGCATCCTCACCATCTTTGTGAACCTCTCTGCCCAATCTTAACCTTCGTCGCATTATATTATCGTGTAAAGGGCAGCAACAAGCCGCATATGGGGACATAAAAACACTAAGCGTACTATAAGCAGGTATCTGCCAGCAGCCCTTGCAACATTTTGAGTAGAAAACAAGGACCCTGCTTTGCCCCGCGGATTATAAGCTAGCTTTTAATATGCGTTTATAAGGCAGGTCGTCCATGAAACGCGCCTTCTTAGCACACAAAAAGCGTCAACACCAGCGCAGTCATCAATTAATTGATCTTTTTTTTTCGACCTTGGGGACTCGACTATATAGATTCTAAAGAGGAGCAACCCCTTGAATCCCTATTGCTAAAATCTGGAGACTCACTCGATTGATTCATTGGGGATATCAGCAGACTGAAAACTGAAAATTAAGACTTACTCTTATTCGTCTCATGGCTGCCACGATCTCCACCCTGCTGCTGGGCCTCGGGACATCCAAAGTGCCGATATACTGTAACAGAAAATACATACAAGTAATCAGATTCAGAAATGCAAAGACACGATTACACAGTTTCGCCATTAAACCACATCCAGGGTTTCTGATCCTCCTAAGCTCCATCTTTCTAAACTTGTCCAGCAATGTAGAAATCAAGTATGTTATTTTTAACAGATGTGACAAGATCACCACACACTTTGAGCTTAAGGCGTACAACTACCCTCTAATTTCAATGATGGCAAGTACACACACATGAAAAGGAAATGCATTTCACTAATGCCTGTTACGATGCATTATAAAATATTATACTGACACGCGTATTTCACAATGAATTCGAAACTAAATACTTACAAAAGTTACGTGTGCTACCTTGAATAGAATTAAGTTGATGCATTTTTGAATTTAAAACTTTATATCATTGCCAGTTTTAATTTATTTATTGAATACAGTCAAACTCGGTTATAACAAGAAAACTGCCATAGCAGATTTGGTTTACGCAGATTTCAATGTGATCTTTCACGGTTATAACGAGCAAATTTTCGAAATTACGGTATTCAAGACACCAAAACTTGCGTTATCCTTCAGGTTCTCAGGTCACAAAGATGTAAAGTTTCGGGTTTACCCTCAGGTGTCCACCACGAACAATTTTTTTCTCGCAAACTTCAGAAAAATAAACATCCTGTAAGGCAAAAACGGAAGCTAGTCATTAGTGCAGTCATGAATTAGTGCAGTTGGTGACGGGGTTATACAAGTTTGATTTATGGTATTTAAATTTGATCAGGCTTTTGTGTGACAAAAATTATTTAAGATCTAATTTGTATACAGATTTCAATGAAAATTATGTCGAGTGCTGACACATTGGGTAATGGGTCTGAAAATCACGACCATTGTGACAAAATACTTGACCGTTGCATTTCCTATGCACTGAGGGTGAATTTAAATTAATTAACAGCAAACTTGCGTCTGAAATATGTTTTCTAAGCAAGGAAATCACATATTAGTTCACGAGAAATGAGTTATCGTTAAATATATGGCGAATTTAGCTCTTCATGGATTTAACGAGTAATGGTTATAACGAGCAAATTAGGTCGGTCCCTTGATGCTCGTTATAACCGAGTTCGACTGTATTTAATATATATATATTTTTTAATTCAGAAGTGAGATTTTTTAAACCTTGAAATTATGAAATATAGCAAGGCTTTTGACATTGTACAAGGCATGGAATATAAATTGCAAAATGCATTCTACGATGCAAACTTAATACATTACACTATAGACTACACAACATATTGTTCAATGAGCACGAACTACATTACAGCGTGCATTACGCAATACATTCTCCAACATTCATAATACATCGTAATATGCATTCTAAAATGCATTACAAAGTGCTTAAAACACATTTTAAAATGCATTCAGAAATCCATTTTCCAGCATATTTGTCAATACAGTTTGAAACTAAATTTGTCTCAATCCACAGACATTTTCAAATGTATTTTCCACTGCATGTCTTATGATGCATTTCTCAATGCATTACCATTACATGTGGGCAGAGTACTCAGCCCTTCTTAGGGATGGATTTCATTAATCAGTGTGGGCGCAACCACAAACTAAGATGGGTCTTGTTTACTGCAAGAATAAAACGGACAAAACTTAAAGGCGTAGCCCTGGTTACCATGCGCAACCCTAAGCCGAGCCATAATAACGAAACCCATGCAGCCGATAAATCGTCGTCTTTTAGATATTAAGGAAGGGGTGCGTTTTACTCGGGATTATTGCGAGGATTTAATACGCCAAACACAACAACGCGAACGTAGACCTTAGAAAAGTTTAATTAAACGAGGCATCAATCTTACGCAACAAAAGCTGGCTGGCATCTTTTTTGGAAAATTTAAATAAAAGCGGGGCTTATACGACGTTATAGGGTTTATAACTTGACACTTAACGCCATCACTATACATGTAAGTGAACGTGAAACTGAATAATTACCAACAAAGTCAAATTATTGACTGAGCAAAGTCAATGACGAAAAACGTTGAAATTACAATTTCACTTACAATACTGGCAATTTAAACACACGAAAGGTGAAAAACCATAACGTTGAAAGTGTCTGAAGTCCCAAAATATGTTTTTCAGATTAATTGTACGTGCAAATGTACACTGCAATAATTGGGATGAAGTTAATTGGGGACCAAAACTTAACTTAAAAACGTAATTTACTTAAAAACGTATATTTAGATGCCCATAACAGCCAGGCAATCACTGCCAGCTTACGAGCCGTCAGGAGAAGCAACCTCCCTACCTGACACTAGAAAATGTACTTTATAAACGTTTATTGTGGGTGCAAGAAGATTGGTAGAAAAACGTTTTGTGCCCAAAAATTTATCCACCAAAAGGCTGATTTGTATCCAAAATGTATTAAAAAAAATGTATCAATCAAGACTGATTTGTATACAAAATATAACCACCAAAATGTCACCAAACCAAGACTGATTGGTACCCAAAAACGTATAAATCAAGGCTGATTTGTATACAAAATATAACCACCAGGTATGGGCGAAAAATATGGATTTATATAATATTTATACATGGGTTTCCCCCTCCCTGGCAAAAATCCTAAGGGCGCCCATGATTACGGTGTATTATTCTGGCGAAATGTTGTTTGAATTAAGGATCAAAATGAATCCAAATTCCCCGTTTGAATCCACTCTCCCAGTCCTGAGTATGTGCTCATTTTTTTTCTTCTTAATTTAACTTCAACTAGTCCTAAGTACATGTATATAGTTGAACTACGCACAAAGTTTGGGTCTATTGTATTCGTTCTAAAATGTATTCAAACAATAATGTTCAGTACGCTGTTCAATTTTTTCCCATCCTGAAAAGTTGACTTACAAGCACTTACAACGTTAAGGTTTGGCACCCTTCACTTTCGTACCTCACCCATCGAGGTACACATCGATATCGATAATTATTGTTGACCGTGTAAGGCCCACTTTACATGGAACTTCTTGGCACAACCCTTTTTTCCGTGCCGAGCGCATTTTGTTTTACTTCTACAGCTTTTTTTTAAAAAGAAATTCATTCGTGACAGCAACAAATGGATGGTAATCAGCGAGGTGACACGTTGAGAGAAATATCTTGAAAATTCGAGTGACGTTCAGACCTACACGAGCAGCTTCTTTCTCCTCCTCCTCCTCCTCCTCGCTTCGCAAAGCGAAATCTCGGCGCGATTTCCATCACCGATACCTAATTTCGGAAGACAAGTTTAATGCGTTTCCATCGTGCGACGCGCATGTTTTACCTTTTTTGATCGAAAACAACGATTAGAGGAGCGCCTAACGACTACATTAGAGATTGACAACAGGCTTCCGTGCGCTCCTAACTTCCTCCTTATCTCAATAATACCGATTAATTAACCCGAAAACAGTTCGATGTCATTGTTTTTTTCGGGCGATGCTAATAGCGCGACGCACTTACAAGTAGCCTACTCGAGAAACTTCGTGGTTTTTCTTTTTTCTCCAGTCCATCAATAGTTTTAAAAGAGACGAGTCAAACTTGTCTATTGCGAACTTCACCCGCCATTTTTTCTTTCTTTTTTTGTTTGTTTTGGAATTCGAATCGAACGTTCTATCGAGACGTTCGAATTCGATTCGTGCATGCACGCGATGGCGCTTCGACCAAACGCCACTAGCCGTTAGCGAGAAGTTGTTAAATCGACATGCATTCTGGGCCATCACGTGGTCCAAATTACCAGACGCACGTACATGGCGAGTACAAATTTCTGAAAACGAATTCCCCGAGTTTTCGAGGTTGCCCAGTGTCATATTCTAATTTTTCCAGATTGAAAAAAAATATTTTAATGACCAAATGTGTGCCATAATTCTACCGAAAATATCGTTTGGTAATAATAATAAGGAAACGCAGAAATTTTTTTAAACCTACAGATCTGAAATGGAACATTTTCAGTCAACATTATCAAACAAAGGTATCCCAATGATGGAATTTACGAACGTTTCTTTCAAAAACTACCGGATTTTGAAAATGTCAGAACTATTAATGTCGACAGAAATTACCTCGGTAGAAAAAAATTGAACAAAGAATTATCAGAAATAACGGATTTTAGATGCAATCTCTCGAAAACATTTTCCAGAAATATTACTTGGTTCTTTGGTTTTTTTACTGTTTTGATCTTTGGATTTTTGACTGTTCTGTTCTTTTGGATTTTTGACTGTTCTGTTCTTTGGTATTTTTACAGTTGTGCTCTTTGGTTGTTTTGTTCTGTTCTTCAGAACGGAACGGATGCTGACGTTCCACGACTTTTCAGACAGACATTAAGATAGATTGCAACCATAGATCGTCATCAAGTAAACTTTGAGAAGTTCCATTATATCAGGTATGCCTTCCGATTTACTTTCGAGTCATCCACTACCTTATGAACGCCTCCCAAATCAGATAAAGACGCTCGTTCGTGCGGGTCAGTGCTGGGTCATAAGTGCCCTCGAACGAGGGATGAACGACCGGGGCCATGGACGCGAAGAGGAGGAGGATGAGGTCAGCCCGAGAGATCCCCGTTAATTAAAAATGAGTTTGAAATCGATGGAGAAAACGATCGGGTGTCAAAAAGCCATCCCTGACGGAATCGCGTGAGGGCAGAGGCGCTCGGATCGAAGTAATTGTCGATGTAATTAAGTGGGCTCGGAATCCTAAGCTTAACTCGGATGCATCGACGAAATTTGGTAAACACGGCTCGCGTGGATGTTGGCGACCTCTACGTGCATTATTAAAGGATCCGGAAGCCCCTCTCGATCCGCGTCCATACATCATCCGATGACTTCTGCCACAGGAACTCATCCATTATTTAAAAACGGCCCAGTTTTTGTTTTTTCCACGAGATTAGCGCCGCACATGAGCGAGCAACGCGGGGATCGAACCCGTTAATAAATCATGATGGCGACACCTACGTCAATTCTTATACCAATGACACTGTCAGGAAAACTGACCCGGATTTGATTCGGCAACCATGTTTCCTGGTCGACTCATAAAGTTCTTGGTTGGTTGAAGACATTAATACCGATGGCCGACGATGCTTCTTATGGAGGTCGAGGTGGTCGAAGAAATTTCTTTAACCGGTCAACCCAGCTTCTTGAGCTAGCTGGTCGATGATGTTGCTCAGCTAATGCACCTAGTCTTGAGGGTAGTCGAAATGTATGTGACTGGTCAACAAAGTTTATTTAGCTGTCGAAGAAAGTTCATGAACTTGTCGACGAAGTTACTTAGGTAGATAAACGATGTTTCTTGAGCTGGTCGACTAAACGTCTTACGCTAGTTGGCGAATTCTTGAGCTGTTCGACTATGTTTCTTGAGTTGATCGCCTATGTTTCTTGAGTTGATCGCCTATGTTTCTTGAGCTGTTCAACGATGTTTCTTGAGCTGATCAACGATGTTTCTTGAGCTGATCAACGATGTTTCTTGAGCTGATCAACGATGTT
>JAQGAF010005435.1:0-12062 GCA_034687865.1 Kryphioiulus occultus | reverse complement strand
GATACTAAAGTACGTACTGCTGAATAACTGGTAAGATAATTTTTCATTCTTTTGCGTGTTTTAAAAAACATAGTATGAAGGAAAATTTCTTGTTGTGAGAATCTAACTTTCTCCTGCCCCGGGCTATCCGTCTTCACCTTAACTAAGAGGTTAGATTTGTACTGCAGCAGGTCATGACCTGAAGACGCCTATATCAAAGTGCCAAAAATTAGTAAAATAGTTCAGGGATACCCTTTAAGTTTCAGCTGTCCTTTCAGCTTGCCTTCGTTGTACGCTTTGGTGTTAGCATTGTTTACCAACCGTTAAGGAGAAGCTAGTCAGTTCTAGACTCCGACCGACTACAATCTTGAACACAATAACTTCCGTTTCCAGAATGAGTAAAGTACCACATTCGAACGAACCGCAAATACGATGAAGACTTGTTAATGTTTTCACATTTTTAATTTATTGTCCTTTCTCCTGGAGATTAACTCTTAATTGGACCCCTTAATCCATGATAATCCCTAGCGAATCGTCTTCGAATAATCCTTCTTAAGCACTACAAGACCACAGTCCTTTAATTAAAGGACGTTAAATTAACGATCAAGACGTCCAGTTAATCGCATTAGGGTCCTCAGTTGAAATGGATTTTTCTTTACGGCCTTTGTTCGTGTTTTGGAAGTTTTTTAATAATATTTCCAAGCTTCAATTGAATAAAGCAACTTAAAAACAAACATAATTGCAAAGCATGCAAAATAATTCTTCAAATGGAAATCGAAGGACAAAAAATAAACATGAAACAAGGCAGTATTGAACAATAAGGTGTTTACAAATTTGGTCTCTGAAATGCGAAATTTGCAGCAACATTGCAAAGGGAATTTGTATAATTTAGCAGCCTGAAATTGGTAAATCTTCTTAATTCAATTTGTCAACATTTGTAGAATAAAGTCAAGATATTCATAAAATATTGCTAGAAAACGAGAAATTTGCAAAAACATGAGACATTTTTATTAGATTGAAACAGAAACCTGTAGTACTTTGATTTATGAATGTATGCAAACATTGAAATTTGCACGATAAAAGTAAGTTGTACATTATTTTCCGTGGAAAAATACTTACAATTCAGTGAGCGTCGTCTGATAGGCCTCCAGAGATTTTCTCGACAAAATGTCTATTAGGGAATCTTCGATAGATCTGAAATTAATTGAAAAATTGAATTAAAAGCCCATTCCAAATTCATGGGTGACATTTTCGACATCCAATTATAACAAAACATGAATGTCACGTATTTAATACTAAAAAATCGAAAACAATATCACTTATTGATAAAAATAAGAATAAAATTGGGGTATGAAAATTTGTAAAATTCCCCTGACTTTTCCAGGCTTTCCAAGATCCCCAGTTTCTGTGGGGACCCTGTTATCGGTTTTAAATGTAGAATTCAATCGATCTCAACTTTTCGTTTCTCAACAACATTGAAAACTACCAATTTACAATTGAGCTCAAGTGGAAAATCCAGTATTTTGGATGAATATCATTAGTAAAAAACAGTCATGCTTTTCAAATAATTTTGTATTTACTAAAGGCTTTATAATCCCGGTCATTTTGCCTTCTCATAAACTTAATTTACTCATTTTTGCTCATTAAATGTCAGCCTTTATTAAATAAAATTTTTAAAAACTGATTTCAGATAACGTAATCAACGAGAATCTTGAAGTTTTTGTAAACTATCTATGGTTGCCATCATGAAAAACTTCCATTCTTCTCATATAAATCGATCAATTTTTGGTGCAAACCCTAAATTTCATCTTTCCAAATGCCACGTACGCCTTTGAAAAAGCATCAAGTGACGTCTTTGTATCTTATTCCTATTAGCTTAATTTATCAGAAAATTGTGATGGATGCACTTTTATCGCATTTCCGTTTCCCGTCCTTCAATTTTCGCCTGCATTTACGATATACGATCCCTGCAGTTCTGACTAAGACCTTAACGAGCTCAAAACTTCAAAAAATCCGTTCTCGTCAATTTGGAAAATGACACCAAAAAAAAACCATCCTACGCCTACCCCTTAACAGTGGTGCGGTGAAGCCACCCAACAGGGGCAAACTTAGTCCCCCTTAATAGCCATCGTAAAACTGCATTGTTTATGTATAGGGTGGCGTCCGGTTGGTGAAGGGCGTCACCCTAGTGGTCAGATATTGCCATGGACATCAGATCGCTCCAATAGGTGAAGGTTACTCGCTTCCGGTCATAACACAACCTTGTTCAGCGCAGTGCAGCGACGCAATTTCAGCCAAAAACTACGCACTTCCGGCCAAAGGCCAGCAAGTGTTTCCACTTAAAAGCTGACATTTTTAAAGATGGCACCTAAAGACATGCAGTTCTTGTCAAAAACGGACCCTTTTCCGGCTAGTAGACGCGCACTTCCGTTATAAATGTGTCAAATTTGAACCCGCAGACGTGCACTTCTGATTCATATCCGCGCACTTCCGGTCATAAACTAACACATATGTACTGTACATATACAGAGTTCTGACCAGGGTTGTCGTGGTTTGCAAATTCGGGCCGAGGGTTGCCATCTCTGTTTGTTTACGACCTTTATGAAATAATTTTTAACCCAGTTATTTTTAGTCAATAATTATGATTTTCCCATCGTTGTGGAGAGAATCCCTACCAATCGTACAATTGAACCTTGTGGTTTCCAGCGTGGGATGAAACACAAACATGTGAATCGTGATGAGAAGCGCATTAGTCAACATGCATTTCCACACCCGTGTGAAGAGAAGCCATTCATGTTGCAGAAAATTCTGTGTTCAGACAAATTGAAAATGATATGTAGTGTATGTCGTTCGGAAAGCTGTTCGCAGACAGTGGATTGCATAAGCTAAGTTATGTATAAGTTAATTTAGGTATTGGTTAGGTCAGGTGTTGGTTAGGTTATATGTAGGTTAGGTTTGGTTAAGCAAACAATTGACTTATGCAAACAACTGTCAGCGAACAAATTTTGCCAAACAACTTTCCGTGAACTGTACAAGCGTATAGGCCTACTGTACTATTTCGTATTTGTCGAAAGGTAAACTCTGACTGGGACACTTTTAGAATGCACCATTGGTGTCCCACATAGGGAGGTTTCACTGTACATGTACGAGCAAGGGTTGCAAATTTAAATGCAGGCAATTACTCACCTATAAAGAATGCATCCTTGTGCTGCATAACTTCCATGTTTGTTTACACGAAAGAAAAGCAGCCTATCTGGGTTGGCGAAAATCTGCTACACCATAGGGTTGCAAAAGGGCACCTGATTCTCATTGTTCAAAAACTAACCATTCAAACAAGTCACGAAGGAAGTGAGCAGATGATATACACAGATACAAATGGCAGGCATTAATGTTGAGGAAGAACTATATTATTTTATTGGTGAAGGCTGTGCATTGCAAATTGTCAAATCAAAAGCAAAATTAACCACTAAATTAAAAATCGAGCAGACGACGGGATCACCAATTGCGTTCCTAAACTCCAGTGGACGGGACATCCTAACTGAACGAGCTGAACAAACTTAGGACACACCCACTATCAAAGCGATCATTTTATCAAGTTTAGAAACACCACGAATTCAAACCAAGTGTTCCCTGGTGGAAAGATTGGTATTTGAATACTATTGATATCACTACTCTATAGTGATGAATAGTGTTTTTTTTGATCTACTGATGTCAGTATATAAAAATCGGTGTGGATACTAATATCACCGTGATGATGATATTACGATGGTTAGTAATATCACAATTACTATGGATATTAGTATCACTATTACTATGGATATTAGTATCACTATTACTATGGATTGTAGTATCATTTTTACTAAACATAGTAATATCAATATTATTACTTGTACATGTAAGTAGTGTCATCTGTATTACAAGTCGATTCATTGAATGCTAATACCACTAATACTGTATACTATTCCATAGTAATAAGTAGTGATATATACTGGTGTCACTAGTTTCCAGTATTGTCAGTAATAGTATACTGATATCAGATGTTGCAACTAAAAAGGTGGAATATAAATGTTTGCAGTCAAATTTGATTGCATTTTTTTGTAAGGTATAAATCTCACTATAGAAAGTTGCAGTTTAACTATACAAGTGCAATAATTTCACGCAAATGTACTGGTCACACTAATTCTCGCCAGTATAACTCGTACTGATATCAGTAAGATTTATACTAATATCACCATATCACTATGAATTTCATACTGATCCATACAAATCTTTCCACAAGGGTTGCCATGGTTTCCCATTGGTAAGAATGGGCGCCATCTTCAGCCTCCCTTGGACTTAGTCATGTTCGCTTCGCTTCGCCTGTTGTCGATTCCAACTTTGGTACCTTTCTATTGAATTTTTTTTCTTTTCTTTACCTTCCACTTCGTGTTTCGTAATTTCAACTTCGACGGTCGAGCCGCAGGGACAAGTAAATGAAATTCAACGCAGGTTGAGAGCTAGGGGCTTGAAAAGCGAGCTTGAGCTTGTTTAGCGGAGGATCGGGGCCGCGGGATCGAACCCGAGTCCGGGCCACTGTCGGTACTCATTGTCGAGACAAGTATCGGCTTTCCGCCTATCTTCGACTTTCGTAAATAAAAAAAGCGCGTTTGATTAATATAGGAGCGAGCAGTAAGAAAATTAAAAAATAATCTGTTGTGGAGCCCGAAATATTTGTTTATTATTTATTCGGATTTAATGTAAAACGTTAATTTAATGTACCTGCCTTAGTCATTTGGACGTTTTCCCGCTGCAATTATTAAAGTGTTTTTGGAAATTATAAATGCATGAAAACGTTTAGGGATCAGTGAAGTCCAACAAGGGAGCACACTTTTCGCTTAAACAGTTACATGTATAGGAACCCATAAAAATACAGGGTGATCGTAAAATCTTATCTTCGTTAAAGTATTTTCAAAACTGTTAATTACTAGGAAGATAGTTTGCAAACAGGCAGAACTGTATTTAGTTCACAGGGATTGCGAACATGCTGTGCTGTAATCGAGAATCGGAAAATTCAAAGGAGATCTACATAGGAAAACCCTCGATATGCATGGTCACTGGTGTCGTGTGACCAAATCGCCAGTCAGTGTTAAGCGCAACTTTGAGTGATTTTCTACAGTGTGGAAATCCATTTTGAATTCAAATTACATATGCAATTGCGCTTAACACTGGTTGCTGATTTGATAACTTAAACGTACCATAAACGTGTTGAGCTTTTTCCTTTCATTGACGCCATTTTAGAACATGAAAAAACGTGAAATAAAAACTTAGTTCTACCTTTTCCAAATTTTAAAAATGTTTGATAGAATGACTGAGCCGTCTGCCGGAACTTAATTTTTGATTAAGTTTATAAATTCCGTCGATTATTGATTATCGAACGCTAAAAAGCTGAATAATTTTTCAAGCAAAAGTACCGTATCGCTCAAAAGTAACTGGTCAAGATGAAAATGTGATGTAACTCAGAAATTTTGCATGACGCAATGTTGAAATTGTTGAGTTAGTTTACTGTTTATCTTTGTTTATCGGATTTACCATTACCTCATGAACTGATTTTCTCAAAAATTACTGATCAAAACTTAATTAGCAAATTTTTTCCTAACTATTTGTGATATAAATATCAGTATGACTATTTTGCTAAAGGTTTAATTACTTCTATTAACATGGTTAGTCGCAAATACAGATGTATATTCCATGTTCATTGAAAAATAGCTGTTGTCAATGAGGGGCACTCACAAGTGTGTTTTGTAAAAATGGCTGTAACTGCAATTAGTTTGAAGCCAAATTGGTCATAAACTCAACTGTGAGTGCCCCCATTTTGCTCACCACTGCCAACAACGTTTTACACCGAATATGCAATGTACCGGTATTTGCGATTAGCAATTTTAGTTGAAGTAATTCTTTAGCGAAATGGCCATACTGATATTCATATCCCTAATACTTGGGGAAAAATGTGCTCAATATGTTTTGGCCAGTTACCTTTTTCCTTTTGCAGAAAATGAAGTGGTAAGATACTGGTAAATCCAGTGCTAAAGGTCAGCAGTAAACTTACCTAGGCTCTCCACAAAACAATTTCAACTTTGTGTCACCTATACGTTTTGAGTTGTCATATTTTAATGTTGACCAGTGACTTTTGTGGATACTGTCTGTTTTTGCATGGTGATCATAAATACTGAACTTACAGAATCTTGAATTTAACGAACGTCAATTTAACTCATATGTAACGTTACACTCAAGTTTACCACGACATCAGGAGCTAATCTTGTTTGCATTTTAGGACAAAAATGCTGTCTGTTGGCAAGTGGTTTCCTAGGCAATAACTTTTTAAGTTGACCGTCCTGGTCTCATGTCGAAATTAAATAAGACATTATGATTCACCTTGAATTGTACTTGAAACACTCACGCGAAGTGTTCCTTGGAAACGTTAAGAACACAATATCGGCTGGGCAAGCGAGACGTTGCTTAGAAACTTGAGGTCGGTAGTACGAAAACTACCTGATACAATGACGAAGCATAAGAGAGGCGTTTGTTCCCTCGTGTAAACGGGGACAATTTTCTGTAAATCTTGCATACCCAACTAAAGGTGGCGTCGTTTTCTTCCACATCTCCTATTCTGCCCTTGGTGATCCCTCGCTCAATTATTAACGTTTTCGGTTACTATATTTGGAAAGAGGCTCTCAAAAGCCGTCCAATTAAGGTGCGTCTAATTACTTTCTGATATTAATTTCTCAGTCGCTTTCCCTCATCCACTCCGTTGTATTCGATGGAGTTTCTCCGCGAAATTATACGGTTGTACTTTACAATACTCCTTTGTCATTGTTTGGACGGTATTTTGCCTTTGTTTGGGCGGTATTTTGCCTTTTTGTAATTGTTTTGCGGTATTTTGCCTTTTCGGCATTTTGCCCTTAATCTCCATAACCAACCAACCAATTTCTGAATAGTCCCTGCTGCTGCCCTGCTCAAGAATAGACACTATGAGAAAGTGGGCTTCTCCTAACGGCTCGTAGGTTGACAGGGATTGCCTGCGGTTAGGGAAGCTAAATAAAGAAAACACTTTTTTAGGTTACTTCAGGATAGGATAGATTAGGTTAACAAAGGATAAAAACATACACAAACACACCGTGTTGATTATTAACAATTCATCAGACATTTTGTTAAATAATGTCGGTATAATGGTTATGAAACTTCTTAATTTATTTCAGTATTAATTTTCCCACAAAGGGGCTGCTAAATCTATAAAGTAGTTTTTCAAATAGTAAGTTTGCTTTGTTTTTTGAAATGATTTTATATTTAATGCTAAAGTTATTGCTATACATACAGCCTTGGACAAAATTATTAGGCACCCCCTAAAATCACCTTTATTCCATAATATCTGCAAAAATGGAATTGTTCTCGTTGTAGTTGAACATTCTTTCTAAATCTAAAATAACCAGAAAATAAGTTTCTGTCATATCTTCATAAGATAATTGTAAAAATTTAGGACTTAAGCAAGCAACCTGAAACATGCCTGTTGTGTAAAGGTTTTTATTGAGTTCGTGTCTTTGTTACTTAAAAGTGAAATGTTACTCAATTTTTGAACCATATTGAAACCTCATGTATTCGAGCTAATTATGACAACAGATATGCTGTAATATATACAGTAGGTGCGAAAATAGGCCAACGTTAAAAATTCCATAAACAAACAAAGAATATGCTGTAATAACCTTAAGCGGGAATGCAACCGAATCATCATGTACAAATGTAGATTTGACAGAAACTTATTTTCTGGTTATTTTGGATTTAGAAATAATGTTCAACTACAACGAGAACAATACCATTTTTGCAGATATTATAGAATAAAGATGATTTTTAGGGTTTGGCTAATAATTTTGTCCAAGGTTGTACATGTATAGTTCCAGTGAATAATCCCTCAGCTGTTGAACATTCAATCATTATTTTTATAATCGACTTTTTTAAGCCTATTTAAGGTTGAATTTGTTGCAAAGCCATATATTTCAATTCCTATCTAAGTAAACGTTCAATCCAGGCTTGATAAATTGTCCGTTTTGTAGCAGTATCCAATACATTTCTAAGACTAAAGGGGTAGGCATACAATACATGTAACTTTAAATTTCGCAATTTTTCAAAAGCCTTTCAAGATACTGTAAGTTTTATGTGTTCAGTTGGATTCAACATAAATCCAAAATCTTCTACTAGATAAGGGGGGTGAAATATACATGAACATTACTGTATTTTGTGCACATTGTAACAAGAGCCTATTCAGTATATAGTAAATGTATATCCCAACCTATTTCACATCTTGCATTTTGCTTTAATGTACTTTATGCCTACAAATATCTGAGTCACTGTCGTTGTTACCCTCGATACCGTTTGTTTTTCCGTCTCTTTTTTGCTTCTTCGTCCGTAGGTACATGTACTGTGTCGTGCAGGCAGCAGGCGCTTTCATTTTCGCTGTTTTACATGAAAGACGAAAACGAAATTTTCGGCTTTTCCCTTAGAGGCGCCATTTCACTCGCCTGGTTCCATTGTTCACGACGTCTGCCATTTCGCATTCCAGGTGCGTGTTTTCGGGTCTTCTTGCTAAAACAATAATTTCGGAGTCCCCTGGAGGGTAGTCGTGTTTCATGAAGTGAAATTTCGCCTTTCGAAACGGACTTTGCGTCGTGAATATCAAGAGGACAGACAATTTTGAACGTGGGACGTTCAGGTATCAACGATGACGGTTATAGTAAAATATATGTATGTGCACACCTCGCAAAATTGGGCTTCTAACAGCTCATAGGCTTTGCGGAGCAACTTGCAAATATGACATAATAAAACCTAACCTGACATAACCTGATGATTCCTAATTTAATCTAATCTAACCTAACCTATGCCTATTGGGCATAGGTTAGGTTAGATCATTAGGCTATGCTGGGTTAGTTCAGCTTAGGTTAGTTTAGGGAAACTAACCTGCTGTTTGGGAAAGCCCACTGTTCTGGAGGTGTGTACATATCCTACTTGGGTAAACTGGGGTAGATTGGGGGTAATGTTATAATTCGTTTATTGAAAAACATTGGTCATTGTAATCATTTTCGCTCATGGAGGATTCTTAAAACACAAGTATTGAGAAATATGAGAAGAAAATGTTTAAAATGATGTCCCATTTGCTATGAAAATCGAAAATTCCGAAGAGTATTCTTCTTAATTTTAGATATTCATTGACGAAAATATTCCAATAGCAGCCCCAACGACTAAATCTGACACTTGCCAGACTGTCTGCGAGTCAAATTGAGCTGACTGATGAAAATGATTTTGATGTTTGCGAATATGAATGTGCATTTTAGTTGAGAAATCACCATAAAGTGCTGAGATGACAGAGGCAATACAGTCCATTTATGAATATGAGAATTTCATGAACGAAGTTGTACAAACAAATTGTAAACAAACCAATATAAGTGATTTACAAAGCTATTTAGCTGTAAATAGCTTTGTAAAGTTAAATTATGTGATGTATATGTGCAAAGAATAAATTTCTTGTCATTCGGCTATTGTTATCAAAATTGCCTGAGTTCAATGTGATCACATTAAGCAGAGTTCACTGTTTTAATGTTTTGTGACATATTGGGTTAAAATCCATGATCTGGATCACCCATCTGGATCACCCATCTTCTGTGATCCACTTTGCAAATAACGTTCACAGAAATAGTGCCTTCGTTATTGTTTATTTGAAATGTATACTTAAAATCCATTATTTCCATTTACGCTTCCAATCGATTTTTGCCTATGTCAATCCCTTAATTCATACATATATTTATAGGAATTAATATTCATCATACATGATATGATTTTATATAAAATATCACTATATTCGCAATGCTTTAATGTTTTCGGTAAATGACTGCCATCGTTGAAGTTGAAAATTATGCCAAAGCTGATATGGGATCTGTAAATCACGGAAATGTGATGTCATGATGCTTGAAACGTTCAAGTACTATATTATGGTATCATCCTGAAGGGGGTTGAATATAGATCAACCAAATGGCGACTTTGAATTGTTTTGCATACAAATTTGGATTAAAATCCATGATAAGAAAACGCCATAGTAACATTTTTGTCAAAATATTTAGTTTTGACAAAACTAATTTGAAAAATCCATTTTTCAATTCAACTCAATAAGTGATTAATATGTTGTAATCCGTCAACCCAATTTAACCGACAATTACCACCGCATTAGGATGTACATCGCCATTTGTGTGACTGGAATCCATCATTTTTGATTTAATTTTGAAATACATTTCGTTAAATTAGAGCGTTTCTCGTTTATCACTTAGGGAGGGTGGAGAATTACGGCACGACTTTTGGTTGACATAATACATGATCATTTCCTTAGAAAGTTTACATCTTGTATTTCTAGTGGAAGCGGCCATCTTGTTCATTAGCTTACGAAAATTGACTAGTCTTGCCCATTCACATGAAGTAACCCGTGGCTTTTGAAATTGACTTCCGACCGCTGGAAAGCTAATAATGAACGTGGTTGGGGGCGAGTTTTATCCCTTTGGAGTGCTTTTTAATTTGCATCATTACGAGCACTGGCGAAAAAATAAATCACGGACAGAAAGGCGCCATTTTGACGTCTGCTCCGGATGTGGCGTCAGGGCGCTGCAGGCTGATGCAGTGAGGCAACCGTTTGTTCAAAAATGTGACAAATATATTTTATTTCAACAATTTGAGTCTTCTGCAATTACTGTATACTGTATATGTCGACTTGTTATTTAGGAGGCTAATTTGAAGATTTTCCTAATTTTAGAATCAATATTTGGTCACTAATTTACCGATTACAATTTTATCAAACTTGTTAGCTAAATACATGTACAGTGTAGGCAACCCCTGTAAATGGGCCACCCCGTAACTCAAAAGTGGATCAGTGTCTCATGTACCACCCTCTTTAGTGGGTCGATTTTTTTGCCAATTAGATCATGCGATCATGCAAAGACGCAAATCATGCATTCTTTTCAATCTCCCACACCCTTTACCGAACCAGACACCAGAAATGCAAGTAAGAACACTCTTTTCCTTGGTTAATGTACCAAATTTACATGCTATTAAAATAGAATCTGCACACTCCTTGGGCAAACGTAAGGCGAATGGGGACCAACCCCCCTTCATGTTAAAATTTACAAACAAAATGGAACATGATGCATTCTTTAACAGTTTTATCAAGCATGCCCCCCAACTTCGAACAACTCCTGGCTATGAGAAACTGGGCATGTCCCAGAGATTTTGCCCAGCCACCCAAATCAAACGTAAACTCTTGCTCCCCATTTCTCTTTCCTAAAATCTTTGGGTAGGAGGGTTAAGCTGGAGAGGGGGCACTTGATTTTGGACTCGATTAAATATTACATTGACCCCAGCTCAGGACAAATTACCCGCAACCAAGATTGGTCTCTTTCTGACTTACCAGTCGTATGACATCCGCAACCCCTAACTCAAAATAACACCCTTACATATCCTAACTCGATCCCTAACTTACCCTTACCAGCTCTAAATTTAACACCCCATCATTCACAACCATTTCCATATCAACCTGCTCTCCTACAAGATCCCCAGAATTTACATGCCTCTACACACACAGTTAAACAATCACAATTTTCCTCAGTAACTAGCTCAACCGGCTCAATATGATCCTCAAGTAAAACAAATCAACACCATCCAAGCCAACCTGCCTCCTGTACAATATTTTCAATCAATATACCCAAATCAACCACTGCCTCCTTGACAGTTTCAGCAGACCCTTCCTCCTTACTATACCCGCCCCAGCTGACAACCAAACTTACCAAATCGGCTCCCAGACTGATTCAGTGACGATGGTCCATTGGAATATCCATGAAATTTTGTCTCTGTTTGTCTCACACAAGTGAGGTCCCCAAAGGGTGGGAGATGACTAGAGGCTTGGACCTCCATCTCCCAGGGAGGATTTTGACCATGGTGACCAGATGTGGTAATTTCATTACTACGGTAGTAATTTTGAGCTCAAAATTACTACCGTAGTAATGAAATTACTACCGTAG
>JAQGAF010005434.1:0-12063 GCA_034687865.1 Kryphioiulus occultus | reverse complement strand
CCATTCATGGATAAACCCACCACATTGACCAATATCATTGCCCTAATGCTGTCTAGTTCAACGAAGCGGGTTGAAATTCCGAATAACTGCTATACATGCCACCAGAGGCGCGCATGTCGAAGTGGACTAAACCCAAAAAAAAACTATGAGTTGGTGTATCACATGCATCAAAGAAAGTTCCTGTATTTCAATTAGAATTCCTGTTATGCATTTTTAAAGTTGTAAACAACCTTTATAAACACCCTGTACATGTATATTCTCAACTTGTCCATTCTGCCAAAAAAAATGAGTTTGTAATTCTGGCAATCAGAATTTCATATGATGTTTTCGTTTGTTTTTTAATTTATTTGAATCGTTGATATACTGAAGGAAAATTCTGAACTAGAACACAGTTACCATAACAATTTGTTATTTAGGCCAGCCGCGTCTTTAATTCGAAAAATGATGGCCTATTCTCGTATCATGTGAAATTCCATAATGAAATGCCAGCAAGCGATATTTTTCTTTTAAAAAAATCAGGAATTAGAGCTTGCCTTCCGGGAAAAAACATCAAAGGAATTTTATCAGCTAAACATCAAAATAACTTTATCAGGAAAAATTAAAAGAATTTTACAAGCAAAATAAAAAAAAAATTATTAGCAACGCTATCTTTACCTAATGAAATCTGAATTTTCACTGCATTTGGTAACATGCAAAAGTTATTTCTTATTTCTTGTAAAAATCAACATTTCTAATAAGAAAGCTTTAAAGCATTCATAATTTGTGTTACAACGAAAGTAAAATGATGACCTATTCTCGCACAACATGAAATTCGGTAAAAGATGCCAGCAAGTGATATTATTCTTTTAAAAAAATCAGGAATTAGAGCATGTCTTCCGGGAAAAAAAACATCGCAAGACTTATATAGCAAAACAACATTTGAATTTTATCAGCAAAAATCAAAAGAATTTTATACGCACGAAATCAAAAGTTTTATGTGCAGAACAAAATATAAGTACCGTATTTGCAACTCTGAATTGTCGCTACAGTTAGTAACACTAACACATTTCTTATTTCTTGTAAAGTTCCACATTTTTAATAAGAAAGTATTCCCACTTTTCTCAGTTGTGTTACAATGCAAAAACTGGTACTTTAGGAAATCAGCTAGTTTTCAAAAAATGTATTTCGTCGGTTTTCGGGTTAATGACACAATTTGAAATTACATGCAGAATGGACTTAAGATGATACTGCCAGACTAGTTGCAGACCTGATTATTTGAGTACAATTTTTTTCCTATTTAAAAAGGCATGTCGACGATGTTGACTTATGGAGTGGGGGTTTGTCAGAATTTCACTTACCTGGCTCCATGGTCGGTCCAACATTTGCTTGCATCATCGGGCTGCAGTTCCGAAACCTTCGGAAAGGGGATCGCTTCTGGCATGAAAACCCTGGTTGGCCTTCGTCTTTTACTCCAGGTGAGTGAAGTTCCAATACTCATTTAAGTCATTTTAAGTAGAAAACTCCTTCATCGTTTTTCTCGTTTTCAGAACAACTGCAAGAAATTCGAAGAGTAAAATTATCCAGGGTAATATGCGACAACTCAGACGATATAGAAACGATACAAGTCTATGTAATGGTTCTTCCAGACAATGACATGTAAGAAATATGTTCTATTTCATAATTCATTTGATAGTTATATTTTGCGCATGCATGTACTCATTTGATAATATCTACAACATTTTTCTAAAAATTAGTCTTTCTTGAGAAAATTCCCAGCTTTTTTAAAAATTGACTTCATGGATAATAACTCCAAATTTATCAAAATAACTCAACACATTTGGAAAATAATTAAAAAGGAAATGATGTCCTACTTCATATTTTATTTGATAGTCATGATTTGTCCATGCATATATTCATTCGTCTTCCAATTTTACCGAAAAATCAGTCTTTCTTGACAAAAATCACGACCATCTTTTAAAAATGGACTTTTTGGAAAACAATTCAAAAAGAAATGATGTGCATCATAATTTATTTCATAGTCATATTTGTCCATACATATCTCATTTGATAATATCTTCAAGATTTTTCGAAAAATCAGCCTTTTTGAGAAAACTCCCAGCTTTTTTTTAAAAAATTGACTTCATGGAAAATAACTCAAAATTTTTCAAATTCAAAAATTTTTGAAAACAATTTAATAAGAATGATGTTTCAATTCATAAATTAGTTCGTAGTCATGATTTGTCCATAGATAAATTCATTTCATAATGTCTTCCAAATTTTCAGAAAAACATCAGTGTTTTTCTTAAGAATTTAGTTCATAGATATGATTTGTCCATGGATATACTCATTTGATAAAGTCTTATAAATTTTCTGAAAAATCAGTGTCATTCTTGAGAAACGTCCGACCTTCTTTTAAAAATGGACTTTTTGGAAAAGAACTTAAAAAAGCACCATTGAACATATCATTGCATTTTGCTTGTGAAATCCCTAAGGCTGATTGAACTCCATGAGCAAATTTGGGGTTTAATTTATAATCTTATTTTTCATTTGTCAAGTTAAAAATAAATGAAGCTACTCACATCTATATTTATTTTGCAGAAATCCAAGAGTGCCATGTAGAAGCCAAATTTTGCCATCTTTGGACATCAGCAAGTGGAGAGAAAACTTCAACGGTTAAAAGCCAGGAGCTTGCTTTTAGTGAAAAACCTGGAACATTGCTGTGAGAGTGTCAAGAACTAAGACTTTGTTGGATCTTGAGGCAGCTCGAATGTGTCACAAACTGCAAAAAATACGTGGTAACGATAACGACCAAGATATGTTGGACCACAAACAGTGCAGTGATGCTACATTGTTTTTAAAGAAATTCTGAATGTGCCGTAAACAATTTCCGAGGAATTCCACCAGAAAATGGCAGCAAATAAATCGTCTGGAAACGCTGGTTGAGGGATGGGAGGGCGACCAATGAAAATGCGAAAGGAGAGCTTTGGTATTAATTTATTTTGTGTAAAAAGAAGCAGAATTTATACGATTTGTGATACTAATGGAAAATTTGGGCAAGTAGGGTACTGATTTCAGTAATCCAGTCCTATGTTAGGAGGGCTCATCTTTCTTTACCTTCTCATGCATTCCTTGAAAATTTGGTAAAGCAGCGTATTAGAGTGAAAATATGCCGCATTTCAGCATCTTCCTGCAATTTGCCGACTGTTCACTAGCAAATTCCTATACTTATACTGTACATGCATTATGGAAAATTACAATCGTACCACAGAGGTTTCAGAGATGGACGAGTGGGTCCATTCGCAGGTAGAAGTTCGTAATCAGGGGACCATTTGTGAATTGTGAGACGTGCTTCTTTTCATATTCATATTTGTACAAAGAAATGTATTGGATAAACTCAGCATATGGATGTGGTGGATGCACCTATCTCACTCAAATTTTGTACATTAAAAAGAACTATTTGTATTTGATATTGATATCTCTGAAACTGTGAGAAACCAAGATAACTGTTCACGTCTTTATCTTAATTGCTGAATTCATATGGTGGAATTTTCAAGATATCGAATCGACCGACAGTTTAAACCCAGAAATATTAGAATTGAAAAAGTTTTGCAAAAAAAAGTGTCCACAAATGAAAACTACAACTCTTGAATACGTCATTCGGTAGATCATCCCGATAATTATATTTGACACTTTATAATATATAATTTGTGTAATAAAATAATATCAGGTGATCGAGCACCTGACCCATTTTAGTGCATGAAGGGCTACTCCTTGACAGAAATGCAAACTTTTGGGAAAATTCTAATAAATTAATTTTCATTGTCGAGTTACGCTTTCAGCATATTACAGTTGTTTGGCAGCATTACTATTAAAAAAATCCAAAAGTTTAACACTTGTTGTGAATGTGCTAAAAAAATAATCTGTGAAGGTGTGGACCTAAGGGAAGTTTACTGATAATTAATTCATGGTTATATTTACAGGAACTTGTCCATGCAAAGGTGAATAAGGTCAGAAGGTCCCAGGCATTGGCAATCTTATGAGGTTATCAATCATTACCTTCTGCCAACTCGCATCAAAAAATGGAAATGTTGTTATAATTCTTAAGAAAAAACAAGGACACAGACGATGTGGAAGTACATCTTATTAAAATATCTTTCCACCGAAATTACAGTAATTTACAAATAATCAGTATCATATTTTTATCGATTTAATGAATTATCGTCATTTGGGAAAATTAAAACTGAAAAGCCAGGTTCGACTATTTCTTTTCTTCGCCATCATTTACGCTATTCAGTTTTGGCGGACGGAAGATACCGTGGCAAATAGAATTACCTGCACACTGTACAATAATTTATTAAGACAAATACGCTAAAATCAACTCCATTTAAAAAGTTGAACTGCTATCCAGCAGTTGAGATACTAAATGCTGGTAACCTGCTGGATGCATAAACCAGTCAAAGTAGTTTGGGCCATTTAAATAGGACGGAGAATTTAGTATTACATCATTTACTCATAACTTACTAAGGGCTTTTGCCACTTTGGAGTTCGACGGCCTTTGCAAAGCCGTGCAGATAAAATCCCCCACCATCATTAGCTTTTCCAGATCAACCCCCTGCAAAAGTAGATAAGTTATTAGAGAATGACTCAGAAATAATAATCTACCAAGTTGCTTTCATTATACTCACAGTATGGATCTTCAACCCATTTAGCATGTATACTACATCTTCTGTCGCTACGTTTCCACTTGCTCCTTTAGCATATGGACATCCCCCTAGTCCAGCAACAGAGGCGTCGACAATACTGATTCCCATCTGAGGCAAAATATTATTCAATATTAAATTCGTTTTTGAACTTATGTTTGTTTTGCACTACCAAGAGTTATTTGTATAAAATCGCTTGACCACATTTATCGACAACCAGATTGTACATGAATATTATAGCCCAAATTTCATTACTGACCTGTAAAGCAGTTAAAATATTTGGCAATGCCTGGCCATATGTATCATGGCAGTGGACGGCTAGCACATTCACTGGCAAATGCTTCAGTACTTCTGAAAGCATGGCACTCATGCTTCCTGGTGTGCCAACTCCAATGGTGTCTCCCAACGAAATTTCATAGCAGCCCATTTTATGAAGTTTCACAGCAACGTCAGCAACGGCAGAAGGACTGATGGATCCTTCGTATGGGCAGCCCAAAACACAAGACACGTAGCTAAATTTGTGCAAGTTTCAAATCGTAAGTAACGCATAAGGTACATTAATCATTAGAAATTTATCACCTACATACCCTCGTACTGGAATGCCAGATTTATTCGCGTTCTCCATCACTTCTTCAAACCTTTGCAAACTTTCTTCAATTGAACAATTGATGTTCTTTCTAAATCGAGCAAACAAGCAACTTAAATAACAGCAGTTTTAGTAGTGCAAGAACTATTACATCATACCAATGACTTGCCTACTAAAAGATTCTGAAGCTGCCCCAAAAATTGCTACTTCCTTTGCTCCAGCAGAAACCTACATTAATGCAGATTGAAATTTGTTATGTTCAATCATACGCAAAAGCAAATGTGTTGACCAAGATCAAATTCGACCTACAGCCGCATGAAATCCCTTTAAATTTGGCACGAGCACAGGATAACTAACACCAGGACGTTTTGTGATGCTTTCCAATATCAACGTGTGATCGGCCATCTTTGCAAACGGAAACAAAATTTCCTCAAATACACGTAATAATTTAATTTATAAAAAAGAAAGTAGTAACAACCACTCAGGAAAGTTAGCAATTGTTCAGGCGCACCTTATCGCACAGAACACCTAAACACAACCAGAATCTAACACATTCTCAATACATGTAAAGTAATACCTGTGGAACCCATTTTGGTGAAACAAAACTTGTTGCTTCTATCACGAGCAAACCAGTTTCTGACAAACGGTTAATGAATTCTATTTTAGTGGCCGATGGTACCAGTTCCTGTAGTGAATGAATGAACACATTTTTAAAATATCGATGTTAAAAATGTATGGATTACGGTTATTTTTGTCACTTTTTGATCAGACCATGCAAATAACAGCTGCTCGTTTCCATCTAGTGTTCAAAGATGTCAGTTACCTGTAGTTCGACATTTTACTGGTAACCAAATCAAAATCCACATAGATCGACGTAAAATACGACAGTAAACATTTTGGAAACAAAAACCAATGATTCACCTTTTCATTTTGCAGTCCATCCCTCGGGCCCACTTCAACTATTTTAACAGCTTTCGGTAGAGAAAAAGTTGCTGGAGCCTAAAAATAATTTAATGAAATTCGATTCAGTTCTCCTTGAGTGTTCAATGCCGAAAAATAGAACGCTTCACTTGCCGGATTCGATCCATAGCAGCGACAAATCAGCTTCAGAAACCCAAACACCGAACTTCGAATTAACACCGTTGCCATATTTTCAGAGAATTTTGCACCAAAATGCTGAAGGACATGAACTCACGATGAACCAGGTGAAAGTAGCCTTGATAGAACTGACGCCATTCTTGAAGTTACTATGGCAACGAATCAGCTGATGCAGTGGGCTGGTCTCACGTCATCACAAGAAGGGTCGTTCATGAAGTTTTGGCGCGAATTTCAAAAATTGAATGCCGCATGCAGTCTACATGTACTGTAGGTCTTGTAAGAGCGAATCCAGCTACAAAACAGGTATGCATCATAGTAATCCATGGTTGATAAAAACACTGGTACCAACTCCTTGGGGCCCAGGCCCCTTCCGGCACCCTAATAATAAATGTGTTGAAGCTGGGCCCCTTCAATCCTTCCCAGTCAATTCATTCTAGATAAAATGAAAAACGGCAAAATACGAAAATGTGCCAAGTTTTGCTACTATTCGGCCTTTGGCTAAGTTCAAAAGATGTTTTGCTACTGTCAAGCTCCATTGGATTCTAGGAATTAGCAAGACAGTGTTATATACTGCTTGACCCATATGACCAGCCCAGTGACCCTCTGTTGTGATAAATGTGTCAGTAATTGGGTGAATTAGATTTCCAAGCTAGCTGGTTCCCAGACTGAACAGAAGAGGCCAATTATACAAAAATTTAAAAAATTTATTTTACAGTGTAGTTAGGTGCTCATCCTCAACAAGATAGCACAACTGTCGTCTCATCTGAAAGTGAATGTCATGTAAGTCTGCTTCAGTAATGCATTTTCCTAAGAATATTTTTAGAAACACTAATGATTTAAATATATTTAAAAAAGATTTAAGGGAGCTAAGAAGATTATAAGAGCGTCATAAATGAAATTATTTGCAGAACCAAACCAAAAATGGTGGATTTTAGCTACAGTGTGTATGTACGATGTAGTTTGGTGACACTCCCTCACTCGATCATTATTGCCAGTGCTTTTACAAAAATTTCGCCTATGGCGTTATGTGATGAATATCAATATTACCAAACACATTTTTTCGTAGAAATGTGAGCTAAAATCTACCTTTTTTGGTTTGGGATTTATTAATAATTCACTAAAGATCATTATTAGTGATCTTTTTAAAAAATATATTTAAATCATTGAAAAATCATTAAATCATTAAAAAAAAATGCACATAAAATTATTTTTGGAATTGACAGTGTAATACTAGCTGTGTCACATGGCAAAGTTCAGAGCCTGCCGACTAGCTTCTTCACTCATGTCGTCCAGAAGGATTGAACAATGGAGTTAATTAGTAGGAATGGCATTCTGAAAGAAAACTGTGGCCAACTTGCAGGAATTGTTTCATTCTAGCTCAACAAAATTCATTCCAGAATATAGTTTTCACAGAAGCACAACGTTATTTTTGGATTCTTCAGATAAGATAGGATTCCATTCGGGAAGCTGTTCATTACTGGTAGGGAAATCGTTATATTATCATATTTTATAAGTTGATTTATATTCCATGTTTTGGAGTCCCTCATGCATTTAATTTGGCTCTTTGATGAGCACAAATCTGTAGTAGAACCTGAGTTTTTTTTAAAAGTAAAACTAGTAAAACCTGCAGCTTTACTGCACAAATCTAAAGCAATTTTGTAGTTTTGCGAAACAAAAAGTAGCCTAAAGTAACTGTGTCGGAATTGTGTCGTGAAGTAAATACAGTGGATCACATTGGGCCAAGACTATTTTTGATAACAATAGCTGTATCATTCTACTAAAATGTATATTCAATAAACCGTATATTGAATTCAATTCAATATTGGTTTGCTTACAATTTTTCGGTATAACTTCGTTAATGAAATTTTCATATTCAAACATATGTTGTATTTGAAAATACATTGATTTATGCTGCACTCTTGGTGAAACCTATTAGTAATTTTGTCATCTCAGCACTTTTTGGTGGTTTCTCAACTAATTTTGTCATCACAAAATCGATTTCATCAGTTAGCTACATGTATGTCAGCTCGGTTTGACAGCTTGGCAAGTGTCAGATTTATTCATTTAGGCTGTTATATTGGAATGTTTCGTCAGTAAATATCGAAAATATCGAAACTTGGAAGAATAGTTTTCGACATTTATAAAATTCACGGATAACAACAAAAACATTTGCAAAATTAAGAAGTTTATAAAAATAAATAAAATACACTTTTTCAATGTTAAAAACGCAATGGCAATGTATGGCAAAAATACAAGGGAGGAGACGTGCAATGTCTCTTCTTGCCAAAATTTCATTACACCGTCTTTTATTTTATGGCGCAACACATTCACATACTGTATGTTCTGGTAGTCCTGATATAATCACCATGTTAAATTCTATGGCGGAAGCAGTGCTGATGTTTGGGACTGTATGGGATTCAGTAGCATGCCTACCAGTACCAGAACATACAGTGTACATGTACATGAATGCGTGCGTTGCGCCATGAAACATTGAACGTTTCTTCCATTGTATTTTTGCCGTACATGTACACTGATATTACTTTTTTGCATTGAAAAAAGTCGTTCTTAATTTTGCAATGTTTTTTGCACATAATGCACATAATATAATGCAGGTACGTTTACAATTTTACTTCTTTTAATTATGTTGTGAACGACATACATGTATTTTACCAAAACGTATGTTACCCACTGTGTGTAAAATGTACAACAATCATATCTCATAAGCAATTTTAGATAGTGGGTTACTAAATACGAATTCTGTATTTTTGCTGCCGATAAATAGGCTATGTAATAAGTTCATAACCGATCAAAAATGATTCAATGTGATTTTGGCAAATGAACTGACTTTTCTCAAACACGTGTTCACTGTTTACATCAAATTACATGTATATTCTCATATTTTAGTGAAATACACTAGCATTCCTTTGTCCCTTTTGCGCCAATTTAAAAATATTCCACATGCATCATTGCCTCCTACCTTGCATCTCCAACAGCTCAGAGCTTCAGACTGACCATCCTTGCAGACTGGTCTCTACTGCGACCTCCTTTCCAGAAAAATTTGGGTCAAGGACTTTGATGTTTTTAATTCTTGGCAATAAATTTTGGTCGTGATTCACGTTCGTCATCAATTTCATTTCTCCCATACTAATTGATCGCAACGGATACCCGCAGTAATGCATTTTAACTATATTTAAAAAGTCATAAAGATGGATTTCTAAAGCCTCATTTTTTAAGAAAATAAAGGTAGCCATTGGCGATATTTCATATTAACGATCCCAAATGTTACATTTTAATCCAATGTTTTACAAAAAGTTAGTAAAAAGTGTCATCATTTGGCAACCCCCTTAGTCCCCTAGCTCGACCCAAGATAATGAAATACAGTAATACATGTACATTTACACCTCCGTTTTGCGATATTGAACTTTCCTATCATAATACGGCTTGGCTGTGCTACTGGTGTTAAAATCCATTCCTCATCGATTAGCCACGTCGTATGTTTGAAACATACTAGTAACTGCAACAAATTTGCTCGTCCACAAATCCAACCATGAAGATGATGAAGGTACTGAAACATATCAGACATTTAGATAAAATAAAATTTTCACTTCTGTGAAAAATGAGCACAAAGCACATTCGATGTTAACATCTATAAAATATGCATATTGCCAGCGATTTATTTCTTGGTAAACAATTTACAATTGATCAAGGAACAAACAGTGCCCCAAGAGGCCACGTGGCACACGTAATCCCATAATATTCAATTTGTCTTTGTCAGTAACAGCTCTAGGACATTCTGGAGAACTTGGTAATTAAGAAACAGCAAACAGTCCAAGATCGGGGGTACCAGATGGTTAAAAATGGTGAAAAAATCTCCCACAATCACACAAATACAACGATCGCTGGTTTAAAAAATGGTTATAAAATCAACAAAACACAAACAGCATGTCCAAAAACAGCCCAAAAACATCAAACAATATTAGTCTCAACGTGAAGATGGCCCAAAAGTAGCAAGGGAGGTCCCATTTCTCAAGGGGCCACCTGTGATGCGGATTTCAGTCCTATTGAGCATCATGCGGAGCCAATTCAAAACAGCAACAGCACGATTCCACATCCTGAAGAAGGTCCTCATCAACCGGAAGGACAGCCGCATCAACCAACGAACGGGGCGTGGCCTCCTTGGTCGCTGCCCCTCATCACAGGCATCCACGTAACGTTCCACTGTTCTGCCAACCGTTACCCAGAACCAGGGCCGCAGAACTCTGTGTCGAAGGGGCCAATACATGTCCCACAGCTGCGAGCACAGTCTAAATAGTCTCATCAACCTCCGGATGCGACGGACTGGCCATTGGACAATCATCTCAAAGGTTGGAACAGCTCGCAGAAGTGCCAACTCCCCCATGAACCAAATCCAGCACCACATTCTTGAAACTCTTCGAGGAATATAAGCAAACAGTAGCATCCGATACATTCTGGATTGCATAATCAAACAAAACAACCAAAATGCACGGTCCAAGCTCTGGGGCAAACTGGGGCCGACTGCCAGCTGGACCCAATGATCGCCACCAGGTCAACTCTGTTGACCTCCAATTCAAGATAATACATGTACATATTTCACAATGCCGAAAAATGTGGCATGCGGCTGGGAATGTTAGCCATATTTCCCAGGGGCTTTAAAGTTTAAAGTTCAAAAATCACATTGTATCGTTATGTTTGTAACCGTATTTTAAAAATACAAAGGATGAGTTATGACAATTAAGCGCAATTGCAAGTATTTTACAAACAAAAACAAAAAACGAATTAGTAAAAAACCCAAACAAAAAGAAAATAATAAATACAATTAATAAAATAAAAAATGATAAATTGCGTCGGGTCACTGAGTCGAGTTGAAATACAGGGCGAGGCATGTACTGTACATGAACTTTATGTCTGGGCCTCTCGAATACATGTACAGTACATGTACTAGTATCTACGAAAATGTCCACACCTACAATGTTCAATAGGTGAAATCCGCTTTCACGTTTGACTCACGAGTAACGTGAGGGTTTCAGGAAGATAATACGGTTGACAATGCACGTCACGCTCTTGGTATGTGCGAATTAAAAATGTTACCGTTACAGATAGGACAAATAGTCCAATTAGAAAGTTGTAGAGCGTTGCAAAATTAGTCTAATGTTTGCATTCATGTTTTTGCGCAAAATGAACATGCGTACTGTGACTTTGCGAATGCTACATGTAAATAAATGTCGCAAACGCCCGAATTAGATTAACTTTATAACGCTCTACAACTTTCTAATTGGAGATTTTGTCCGATCTCGCATGCACCAAGAACGTTTCATAACCTGCAATGGCACGGAGACCATGCTTTCTGGAATCCTTACGTCACTCTTAAGTCAAACGTGGAAGCAGATTTCACCTATCAGGAGTCATATGAACGAAGGTATTCAAGAGACACAGACATACATAACTGTATGTCTCACCTTGTATACATGTACAGTACATGTAAAATTTGCGCACATTTGGAGCTTAGAATAATGCATAGTACATGTTTAAATTATCCATGTTGGAAACCCTGTAAGCTTATCCTCTGAGCCAACCCTGTTCACAGCCACATGTTATAATCAAATTACAGTGATCAAAAAAAGTATTTGAACAGTATAAGAATTGTTGTTCACGATTAAATGAAAAGGAGTACATATTTCA
>JAQGAF010005433.1:0-12070 GCA_034687865.1 Kryphioiulus occultus | reverse complement strand
CATCCGTGCGCGTTTTTTTATCGTTATTATACTCCGGGGACGGTGAGGTAGGCAGGGGGGTTGGGGGCAGGGAGAGAGGATGAGCTTTATGTGGGGCGATAACTATATCCAAAAAAAACGAAAAATGGCTATGCGGTGTGACCATGCAAATATGCGGTTAAGCGTGGAAAAATTTAAGCAAACTGATGGGGGCCAGCTTCGGAAATTTCACGCCTCAACAACGTCGATTCGGATTTTGGCAGGATAACGTGTGCCCCCGTTTTTCGATCAAAGCGCACCACGCTCCACCCACGTGCGATTCGAGATTTTTCTCATAATGCAAGACGAACAATAAGAAGCTTTTTTACGACACGGGGTCGATGAGAGATTCTGGGATGTTGAGATCGTGTCCCGAGAGGCATGCAGCAGGATTTGCAACCCACTGGGTGAATTACCCGAAATTGGGTAAAAGTGGATTTTCTTTAGGTAATGGAATGACAGAGTATGACAAGTGTAATTTGTTTCGGCGAACCATTTGCATACAAATCTTTGCAATGCACGAAAAGTACATTTATTTTTGTAACTTCTGAGCTTCGTTTGAATATCTTTTGTTGGGCAGCGCCAAGTGTCTAATTTAACTTATTAACAAATCATATTTATTTCAAATGTTAGAATGAGTTTTCGCCTTATTCCTTATCTTCTTAAGGGCTATGTAAGGCAGGGATCTGGTTGGAAAGTTAATAATGCGTGAAGAAAAGCTTACGTTTTTGGCGTTCAACCTGTGTTGCATTCGAGCAGTTGTTAAAACTAAATGCATTTTGGGATGCGACTGCTTCGAATACGTTTTTAGCGGAATGCATTGTATGCATTGTTTATTAAGTTTCCAGGTTGTTACAGTTAAGGAGCGACTTTTCTACGTAAACTTTGACATGAAATGTTGGGTGAGCTCATTAGTTAGATTCAATCGTTATTTGCTGTTAAACACCACGTTTACATGCAGACTTAGTTAAGTTTAAGCAAGAATTTGTTTTAAGTCGTGCGTGTAAACCTGCGTTGTCTACTTTAAGGTGATTTTTATTAAACTTGATTCGAGAAACTGCAATGAGGTGGTTTGATTGAATACGACCAAAATGGGTAAATTGATCTGAGTCGCACGTGGCATTTAAACACTTAAACAGACTTAACTCAAGGCGGACGCGTGACTTCCTGTTTCCTTTGTGGCAACTCTAAAACCAGATGCAGCGAAGCCATCCATCTCGTAGCCTCCAGATTTGCCCAATATGGGGCGACATCTGTTTTTACTAATTCTCATGATGCATTGATGCATTTTCGATATGTAACCAACTGATTTTTTAGCACATTTTCTGCATTGTCATGTAAACTCACATTTACTCGACCTAAGCGACTCGATTTAACTGACTTTAAGCAGGTTGATTTTAATTTCTGCACATGTAACAGAATGCTAATACACTGTACTGAAAATACTGCAAATACAGTTCATTGATGTGCATGGACTGTAGACCGATGTCACGCGTTTGTGCATCTAAGATTTCAATTGTAATAATTTCAAATCATTCAATTAATTCCTCGAGATTATTTCGTGGCTCGATGTCATTATTTTTTTGTCACTATAACCATTAAAAATGTAGGCCTGTGCACTTTTTAAGTTTTATCAGGGCTGCGTTATAGTATTTTTACTGGAAAACTTTTCGTACATACTACGCAGCCTCCAGTGTTTTTTAATTTAACTTTCGTAAAACGGGCTTTCGCTATATCTGCATGCAGCTATATACGATTTATCATTTCTGTATTCAGTTTTTTTATTCTCCCTCCTTGTTTCCTTATCTCGTTGGCTGTTTAGATAGGTAGGGGGAGTTGTTTGT
Source organism: Kryphioiulus occultus (assembly GCA_034687865.1). NCBI lineage: Eukaryota > Metazoa > Arthropoda > Diplopoda > Julida > Julidae > Kryphioiulus > Kryphioiulus occultus. The sequence continues at coordinate 10,208 of JAQGAF010005433.1, read as the reverse complement.
AAGTGGCATTCTCGTGCAGGTGTGCATTTGGTTAAGTAATTAACATTATCCCGAAGCTACCCCAAACATTCCCTATAGAGAGCTAGCTGCGAGGCTTCTTTTGACCTATTAGGGTCACTCATTAAATAATGGAAGTCAGCGTGGTAACAGATTTCGAGCACGCCCTGTAGATTTCCACAGGGGCTGTTCGCGAAATGCCGAATGTAGTTCACCGTGTAATGTGTACACGTATTTATGTGTACCTCGCGGTCCTTACACTTTGCGAGCGTATGCAGCGGGACTAATTGCTATTTAGGTGGTGGATTCATGCGGGGATATAATTTTAATCACTTTTTTCGGCTAGATACGTTAACGATAACGCCGACATCCTCATTAAAAATAAATGATTGTGGGGAGTCTAACTCCCGTGATTTTTCCACTGAGTGACAGCTGTCTCCTCTCGTTTGACAATTGAAAAAAAACAGGGAATTGTTGATGGCAATATACGCCAGACGGACACGTAAACGTCATCAGCTAGACTTTATTGCCACCATACACGATTTTGACTCGAAATTACCCATTGGTCATCGTTATACCATGAGATTCAGCACGAATAACGCTATAGGGTGTGCACGAGGGTTGTTTACGAGTTTACAATTTGGTAACAGGGCGTTTAATTATCATAACCAACATGCAAGTTCAGTCTGTGGGGCGTGTGATACACAAACTCATAGTTCTTTTGTTTTGAGTCCACTTCGATATGTCTCCTATAATGACAAATACGACATTTAGTCGGTATTCCAACTCTGTCTAAATTCAACGCGTATAGCATGTCCAAATCAAGATGCAATGACATACAGCTACAGTAGGTTCTGGGATTCAAATTTCGGATGTCATTCAAAAAAGTTTTCAACGGGGGACGTTCATTGATTGTCATTATTTTTTCGATTTTCTGAACGTCATCATTTCGAGGCCCCTCCCCCATTGGTGACGTAATCATTAGCCGATTAATTTTATTCGATTTCGCCTAAAAAGTTAACCAGAAATGATGAATTTTGGCTCGTATAAGTTAATTTCAACAGGCTTACTGTTAGTGTTGCTGGCCAACCATCATACAGTAAGTGGATAAAAGAAAATGAGAAATTATTGATAAGATAGATAATAATAGATATAATATATAAAATAGATGGATATAATAGATTCAATAAGGATAGACGTTCAAAGTACTGTATAACTTATAGGGACCTCAAAAACTTACAAAATGAATTATCTGAATAATTACATAGAAAAAATGCAAAAAAAAAGAAAAACCATTAAAAACTTATGCAAGGCAAAAGAAGAAATATCAAAACTCATAAAAAAGAAGGCACATCAAAACTCATGAAATTGCACAAAATCCAACATAAAATGGAAAAAAATGGTTAGCAATAACCAATTTTCCAGTCAGCCGCATTCTGCACCCAAAAGATGTTTTTGTAAAAATGATCCCTCAGTGATGAAGTGATTAAACAGCAATGATGAGATCATTATTTCGCAATCCCCACCTCATTTGGCATTTAGCTGACCCCCACCCCCTGAGATGATGACGTAATTCATAAACGTCCCTTCCTTTGGTCTTTGACATGCCCCTATAGAGGCCCAGGGGTAGGCCTACAATGTCAGGAGACCTACAGGAGCAGGAGTACGGCAATTACATTAAACGTCCCAGCATTTAAACTGACAAAATCATCTTAAGCAGATAAAATCGTATAAGCAACCCTTACGCGCACACCCTGTACATTTATCCATAAAATAATGGCACGTTGAACGCGATTCGTGGGATTTGGACGAGTTCTGACATTCCTATATGCATAAATGTCGCCCGACATTTTTTCCCGATACCCTCGTATACTAGTTGTTTCTCTTTCTTTTCTCTCTCCTCCTCCTCACCATCCTGAATCCTCCATGGCCTCTCTGTCTCTCGTTTTCTCTACACGTATACTGTAGTGTAGATGCGTCGTTCCTTGTTTTTGTTTGTTGCAAAAATGCACTTGCGTGGCTGCCACGGGGTCAACGCGAGCCTGAATTCCAGGCACGTACGCGCGCATCCCTCAGGTCCAACGGACGTACACCTGGCAGGTGTCTCTGTCGCGCGGTGACCTCTGACCCCGCGAAGGGTCCACCCACCTGTTGCGCCACGGGCGACGCACGCATGCATGGTATGCGCAATTTGTTGTTGTTTGTTACCTTTACGACCAAAGATTTGAGTATACTGGCTTGGGTTTAAACAGTCCGGATCGAGGCTGCACTCATACGTTATAAGCTATACGCTATATAAGTATCGGAACACCGGGGTGATGAGGGTGGGTGTGTAATTGAAGAAAAGGCGGTGTATATGGATGCGAACGTGAGTTGGGCTCGGGGGAAGAATGCATTTTTCCGAGAAAAACTGATGCGTGGATGCTTGTAATTTTTAATCTCGAGATGGGTGATATCGCTTATCAAGATGGCAGGGGATAAATTAGCGAAAGCTTTTTCTCTGTAAAAAAAGTCAAGGTATTAGGGAGGCGGGTCGGTCGAATAATGCAGCCGAAAATTCGTATTGCTCGGATACACCCACGTGAATATAGGCCGCGTAATTTGAACTAGATTAATTTTGAAACTGTATCGAGCGCAGAAAAAAAAAATGCTAATTGGGATATTTGCACGCAGGTGCAACTGATGTCGGTCTGTGTGCGGTTCCCCGTGTCGAAAAATAACTTTTTAATATTGTTATAAACGACGTTCGTCAAAAGCCATAATTTTTCACATCCCCATCCTCACCTCTTGGACGCCCTATTCCGATATAAACAAAATAGTGAGAATATTTGTTAAAAATACTGAGAAATAGTGAGAATATTTGCTATAAATACTTGGAAATACTGAGAATTAAACAGTGAGAATATTTGCAATATATACTTGAAAATACTGAGAAATAAATACAGTAGAACCTCTTGTAAGTTGGCCACCCAAGGGACTGTCACAAACTGGTCAACATACAGTATGTCAACGTATGGAACGAGGCTTGTACTGACGCAGGATTTTAATCCCGTGAACTGCATGAACTGCATAAATAATGAGAAATACTGTGAATAAGCTTATTTGCTTTAGATACTTAGCTTTACTGAGAATATTTGCTATAAATGCTGCGAATTACTGAGAATGTTTGCTACAAATACTGAAAAATAGAATATTTGCTGTATACAGGCCATTACAAGGTGAGGCATATGTCTTGGCCTCTCGAATATCTTTAACATGACAAGACCTACACTGTAGGTGAAATCTTCTTTCACATTTGACTTGAGTTTTGTGAGGATTTCAGGAAGCATATTACGCGTGTCATTGCACGTTTCTTTCTTGGGGCGTGCGAATTTAACATTTTAATAGTTGAAGATAGGAAAAAATGTCCAATTAGAAAGTTGTAGAGCGTCTTAATATTAGTCTAAATTGTTCAATTGCGACATTAAATTACCAATCGTATTTACAATTGGCAAATTAATTTTATGCTGTTAGGAAACCATGCAACCCTGCATTGCACCAAAGCATTACAGGAAACCTCGCTGGTGAAAATTGGGTACTGTATTTCACATCATAAACAAATGATATTCACAGAATCCACATATTAATAAAACGGACGTTTTGTTTTTGTATGAATTATGGCGTCAAAGCTAAACTGAGACCTGGCATGGCACCCAAAAAGGTGCAGCGAGCTTTCCCGCAATGCATACTCTCAAGTCAACCATACATGTACGTACCCATACGACTCTAACCATATCGTATACATGTACAGCTTCGAATCAGTTTGGAATCAAATGACTTGTTACGAGTTTTGAACATGTTGTTTGAACATTCTCTATAAAGAAATTTTATACCAGTAATTCATTTATACGGACACTTTCATATTGTTTAAGGTAGTTAGAGTAAGAAACAATTCAAATATGGGATATGCTTAAATAGTCCCTGTTCCAGATATGCAAAAAATTTATAATTTCAACCCTACTTGTCTCGGAGACATGAACAACACCTGTCCTAGCTGTCGCAATTTACTCCTATTTTTTATTTTATTTTTGGTTTATCCTGACCTATAAACTAACGTAAAAATGTAATTCCATTATTTAGCTGCGTCTAACCATAGGCAACTAGCCTACGAGCCATTAGGAGAAGCCCACTTTCTTAACTAAACAGGGAAGATGTCGAAGTTGCCCTTCCAGCTCTTCGAACCATGTGCATACACTGAATACCCCTACCTCACATTTACATGTATACTGATCCTTGGGACCAATAACGGATGCAAAAATGATTGAATATCTGGTTGTGGCGATTTATTAGTTTATGGAGGATATTGCCTTAGACAGTATATGTATAGACAGGCTGAACAGTAATATTTGCAGGCAGCCGGTGCGTGACAAGAGAGCACCGAGCTTTACTTAAACCTCCTGCATACACACAAGGGTTGACGAGATTGTTTTTCTAGCTTTTCAACACGCCTGTTTTCAGTGTTTGGAATTGGACTCTTTAATGGACAAGGTGCAGACCCCGTGTGTATACTCACTGTGTTGAAAGGACACGTTGTTCGTCATAATTTCATCGTTTTCCTTTTTTTTTTTCGTGAATGCCAAGAGAGGGGGGTTCGTTATTTGTTTCTGTCACCCCATCACTCGAAAGGAAATGTTTTTAAAGATGTTTTGTGTGTATGAGGTATAAAGAGGATAAAAATCCTAAGTGCCTGTAGAGCTGCGGGGGGTTCATAATTTTCTGCTTTCAAAGATAAAGCATGCAGAGGTATAATGTGAATGTACAGCGTATATAGCCCAATGATGGCTGAAGCTTATAAGAGCTTTGGCCAAATGCATTAAGATAATGCCACGATATTGACTGCGTCCTAAGAGGTTCCGTGTCACTGCGGAAATTCCTGCACTCGTAATAAAGACGAAATGTGGCAAAGCACTTAATCCCCAACCTCTTTCCATGAACATTTCTGCCAAATATTTCTCCGACCTTCTCACCCTCCGGATCCGTGCACACGCCTCATGGAAGTGTGGGCCAATGGGGCATCACTTTCCCAATTTTTTCACCATATTCGTTGTTTGGTGACAATTTCATTTGCTATGGCATGTTAATCCTTTTCAAGTAGGATTCTATGGCAGGTTACTCAGCATGTTACTCCGTTTCATTTACTCTCATATAGCGTTTTACTCTTCATTTTACCCCTTATCAGTTATAATCTTTAGCATCGTACTCCCACCTCATTTACTCTTGCATTTTACTCCTTTTCAGTTACTATGGCACTTTAATCCTTTTCAGTTACTATGGCACTTTAATCCTGGCATAGGCTACTCCGTCTTCTTTACTCTGATTACGTCTTATTTATTACTCATTTCGCTCTTTTCATTTACTGCATTGTACATGTATTTCGTTTTACCTGGCAGGAGTGTTAAGCGTTTGCCTGGCTTATACACATTTGTGAAACAGAATAAGCCCGAAGACCACCGACTTATCATCATTGGTCAACTTTTAGACAGCTACACACGTGTTTAGAAACAGATCAACTCTGCCACAGATACATGTACATGTATGTTTTAGAAGCACGTACACCCGTAGCTCGCACTCTAGCCCATTGATTCCGTTAATAAAAACCACAATAAAATCCATCACTTAAAAATGATTGGAAGGAATTTCAATTTGAGTTTCATTGCCCTCGAGAGGATGCATGCGAATTCCGACATTTTCAACGAGCCGCATGCGTCATATAGCAGCGGCACCTGTGCTCCTCCTCCTTAGGGGTCCAGGGCTCACCCCCATGCAAGCATGTATGCATGCACGACGCTCTTATCCGGTCCCATCGCCGCACCCATGCGTCCATATCTGGGTTTTATCAGCGGCCCATCAGCGGCGGAGACCACACGCGAGCTACGTCTATTCCCTCCGGAGAACGGATAGCGGCCCCCTGAGCCTCCTCGCTCAAATAAAGCAAATAATGGGCGCATTTACATGGACATTAAGTTACGTCAAGGTGGACCACCCGTCAGCGGGGATCTCATCAGCTATACGTGTGTACACCGACCCAACCGACTTCTTCATTAACCTCGGCCTCGGCCCTTGCCAAAAGGCGGCGTCTTATCCCAATAACAGGCTCATGTCATCGGCGTAGAGGGCGAGAGTTATGCCCCTCACTCCATCTCATTTCTCCCTCGGTTTATTGGGTAGGCGTACCGCACCTTCTCAAGTCCACCTGTGGTCACTCGCAGCCGAGACGAAAAAAAATGTTATTATTATGCCTTTTTTGCGTGTGGCCAGCCGCGTAGGACCCAACACTAGACCTATCTCTCATGTAGTGGGTCATGAGGCCAGCCCTGCATGTAACGCTGATTTGCGGATTTTTTATGTGACGTAACGCGACGTAACACAACTTTTTTTTTTTTCGATTTCTCGCCAACTTTCTGAATAATTTTAACCGACTTTAGTACACCTTGCCATCAGTAGTCACGAGTAACCAGTCGCGCCAGTAATGATATAGTGATGTCAGCTGTGGCGACTTTAAAGTTAATTTTCGTCAGTGATTGTGGATGTTCAAATTCAAAATTAATTGCATTTATAATACAATTATGAACTTAGCTGGAGGCATGCTAATGCGAGTAAGTAAACTAATGCTGTAATTTAATACAACACGTGTACAAAGGTAATGCACTGACAATATCACTGATATCAGTAAAGCTCCTACGAACATCATCACATGTAGTAAATTTGTACTGATTTTTCCATCAGGGCAGTTGGACAAAATTATGGAAACGCTTGTTATGGCTGCGTTCCCTGATCCCCGCCCCTACCATGTTAAAAACTTATTTGGATCTGCATAATTCAACAACTACTTATAACCACTAATTTTCTTTGCCATCATGCAGAATTGCTCGTCTGACTAATATTTATGCAAAGTGATTATTTACGCAATTTTTTTGAAATAGGGCAACAAGAGCATCTGCCAGTTTCGCATTCCACTAGTATCTGTTATTTAGTGATATCTCCTACAAAGGATCGAGTATGTCGCCATTCGAGCCACAGGGCTATGGTCCTTCTCGAGTTCTGCAGATTATTGTCGAGCATGAACATGAGATGGTTATACTGTCTTCGTCTCCAAAGAAAAATGATTTGAAATTGTCATCTGGGTCACCGCGTCACCAGACTCCAGTGGACGAAGTTGAAAAATGGTCCAAGACGTGGAAATGCTTCAATTTCCCGAAACTTACATGTAAAAAAATGGTCCAAGACGTGGAAATGCTTCAATTTCCCGAAACTTACATGTAAGCTGATTTCAACAGCCAGATGCGCCGTGAGGTCTTAGGGCTCCTCAAGATATGTTGGAGTAAGACTGGAGATTTTGCTAATCAGGGAAGATTTTGAATTTGCAGTTCCAACTCTTCAATAATGCCCATTATGTTAATGTTTCCGTTACACAAATGAAAATAGTGACCCCGAATGGACCAGTGAGACTAATCAGTCGAACAAAGATGGCAACAAGGGAATACAGTGGAACTTCCAACGTTGACCACCTCCCCATGTTGACCCTATTTTAAATTCCAGTAATACCGGGTACTGTTCAGTGCCGTCAATACGTGTAATTGCTAGGTAAATTTGCAGCACATTAGCAATACTGGTGCTGTAATATGAACATATTAATAAGATTAATCATGAATCATTCATGAATGATTATGAATGAATACTGTAAAATCTATGTACACGCAGTTCACGGAATTAATATCCTGTATCAGAACGAGCCAAGATCCATATGTTGACCAGTTTGTGTCAGTCCCATGGGTGGTCAACTTAGAGAGGTTCTACTGTAAATCGAAGGGTAGTGGCCGCAAGATAACGTTCTGAGCCCCATTCATCCATTCAATCCTACACATTCCGAAGTGTTTGTTGTTGGTGCGAGGATACGTACACTGTATATGATGGAGATGTGCCTCTATGGTAATGACCGATCCTGGAGAATTTTTTTCCAGCCTTTATTATTATTATTACGACCATCATCATCGTCATTTCGGTCAATTCACCTGTTCGATGGCGTTCGTCCCCTTGCACCTTCTTGACCTGACCACCCTCTCCGCACTACTTGCCGACCACCCTAGGAGGAGGAGAGGAGGGTCCCCCCTTCACCCCCTCCCTCTTCCCTCCGCTATTAAACGTCCTGGGCAGCGTTGTTTGCCGAAGAAATTTTAGCTTGGTCATTTTAGAGTATGCAGTCGGGTCGCCTCGGGTCATACAATCACCTGTAATTTGGAGGAAATTCTTTGTTGGTTTAGCTAATTGTCAAGGACCGTCGCTCTCTCTCTCTCTTCTTTGGTTCAGTTTTTTATGCCTTTTGGCAGAGCTTATGGTGCGCTGTACAGTAGTGGATGGCCAGTATAGGGGCTGACCGTCAAGTGTCACGCATGGGAAAAGGTAATCAGAAATGTGACAAAGGGAGGATGGAATGTAGGCGAATGTGACTTTAATATGTAAACAGGGTGGCAAACGAGTCCTAAATGTCCTGAAAAGCCTAAATATTAAAAAGTCCCAAAACGATCTACATTGTGTTGTCAGAATACCTGTACTGAGTTAATTGCTAACAGCCTTTTATGGAAAAATCCATAAATAATGCTTAATTTGTCTCTAAATGTCCTAAAATAGGCATTTTTCTCCAAAAAAAAATCTAAGAATGTCCTAAATTTCATAATTTACAGTAAGTGTAAAGTGTATGTACAAGTGTAAGTGCATATTAAGTTAGGCAACTTGGTTAACTCAATTTTAGAGTTATACAATTGTTGTATAAAGTAATATCATTGACTTGAGACTAGTGCTTAATATTAGTTTAGAGAGGTTGTTACTTTGGACAGATGGGGGCTGGGACCTACCCCTTGAGAACTGCTGTTTCATGGACTTTTACATGTACGTACCTTACCACACATCTACAGGCCTAGTATTGTACCGTCAGGAAGAACCTGCATGTCTAAACTACTATCCTTGGGGCCAGTGCTGAATATTGGCTTAGAGAGGTTATTAGTTTGGACAGTTTGAGGGCATTGTATGGGGCCAGAGCAGTAGGCTTATAGGTATTAAGTAAAAGTGACTTACTGACTTAGTCATAATTTTGTTTCGAGGTATACCATTTTTGTATAAAATTACGTTTTTGTTTATCAAGACTTGTACATGGACGTACCCTATCACACATCGTGTATTAGAACCTGTCTAAACTAATATCATTGGCTTGGGACCAGTGCTTAGTAGTAATTTAGAGAGGTTGTTACTTTGGACAGGTGGGGGCTGAGGCCTATCCTTGGAAACTACTTTTATTAGCCATAAACATGGCGTCTCCACAATTTTGATATTTTGATGAATTTTCTGCTTTGCAAACTGTAGTATTAGTTCGCGAAAGTTGTGTGATCAATACAAACCGGCGCAAAAATAATCGAATATAAAGTTATGGAGGTTTGTTAGATCCAACATGGGTCTCACGTAGGGATCGGCACCTGCCATTAGCTCACAGAGGTTATTACCTTAGACAGTATTTGTTGAGACGGTACTACTGTAGTGATGTCCAGTGAGATAAACCCCCTTACCCCCCATTTCCTAAAAGAATGTCTTCAGCCCTCTGGCCCGTCGTCCACCACACCCCCATCCATTCATCATATACATATTCTACCCATTCTTGTCTAGAAAGTATGGTTGTGAAAGTATATGGGTCCCTTGTCCAACGACTACCTGTTCCGACAGGGGCATTTTGCAACATCCGTTGAAGACCCCACCGCACCGCTCTGAGGTGTCAAGGTTTATTTCAGGTCTGTTATTATCGGCCTTCAGTGACGCACCCATGTATGAGGTGCAGTGCCATTTTTCGTCCATTTGCATACCTCAGCAATGTACCTCCCCTCCCCAGCCTTCCTTAGTGCCCTCCTTTACATCTGCCGTACACAACCCACAGGCCCCTACCTGTTTTCCGAAATTGGGTTGTGTTACACGACGTGCCGGATGTGGTGACTTGGTTGTAAAGCCAATCTTTCTTGAGGTATGGACTTGATGGACATCCTGCTTGCAGCAGAACCTGGCACATTTTAGAAGAAATTTTCTGGGTCACTATACGTGTACATACATGTATATACTGTAGTAGAGCCCTCCTAAACTAATATTCTCGGTGCTGGTGCTGGATATTCGTTTAGAGAGGTTGTTAGTTTGGA
>JAQGAF010005432.1:0-12071 GCA_034687865.1 Kryphioiulus occultus | reverse complement strand
GTCCCACTGAAACTCAGTTATACAGTCCCAATGAAGCCCATGAAGTTCCAATGATTGAAGTCCCACTGAAGTCCCCCTGAAGTCCTACTGAAGTCCCCTGAAGTCCATGAAGTCCCACTGAAGTCCCCTGAAGTCCATGAAGTTCCACTGAAGTCCATGAAATCCCACTGAAGTCCCACTGAAGTCCATGAAGTCCCACTGAAGTCCATGAAGTCCCACTGAAGTCCATGAAATCCCACTGAAGTCCATGAAGTCCCACTGAAGTCCATGAAGTCCCACTGAAGTCCATGAAGTCTCACTGAAGTCCATGAAGTCTCACTGAAGTCCATAAAGTCTCACTGAAGTTACACAGTCCCACTGAAGTCAGTTACAAAGTACCACTGTAGTCAGCCATTGTGTGAACGATGTGATGTCAACGAACGATGTCACATTACACAATCTAAATACCTTCCTGTTTAAATTGTAATGGGTGACAGTTGTCGTACATGTCAAAGTTACACATAAGCTCGCTTAAATAGCAGCATACAAGGATTTAGTATCGCAATTTATTGATAGACATGTATTAGGGTTAAGATGCGTTGAGACATTTATCGTAAACATCATACATTTTCCATCACGATGAATTTCTATCTAAATAAGATTGCCTTTCTTGCATTCTGTAAGCGAAATTACGACATGTTTATTCACAATCTGTTTTGTTTCATATTAAGAATGGTACAAGAAAAAAACCCTGAATATTTGCATCATTGTCCTTAACGTCGTCATGAAAGCTGTTTCCCTATCCACTTCCCCAATCTCTATAATTTCCATAATCGATGTCATATGATTATGGTCAACAATATTCCTCCCGTATAAACCGCAACACCCTTTGACTTATTGATCCACTTGCATTCATGTGCAAAATAGCAGCACTTTGATAAATGTGATTACAGCTGAATAAAGCCATGCTTCCTCAGATGAGGGAACGAAATGCTCACTAAATTATGTATCATTCATGTTCCATATATTGTCATTGATGCAACACTCATAATTTATGCATTACTGTGACAGAACTGAGCTATGGATTGGAAAGAACATCATATATTTAAAACATTATAAAACGTCTAAGTATATTAAATAAAAACCGGTCTACTTCGGTATAGAACCTGCTCACGAATGACACATGTATCATGTTCGTGTACCATCCATCTATCATTAGCATTGATACGAGGCTGAAGGCTCACCCATTATGCATTACAGTGACAAAATTGATCCATGTGAGATTTTTGGAAACCAATTATGCTACGAGAGACCTTATAAAATATCCAAATATATCACAGAAAAATAGGTGCACTTCGACAAAGTGCCTGCTCCAACTTTAATAGCAACTATGATAAAAATCTTCTCCTAATGGCATGAGGGCTGGTAGCGTTCATGTTCCATAATTGTATCCCATATGGAAAAGTTATTACAATTTTTATAATTCCTATAATTATTACTCCTATAAATAATTATTACAATTATTATAATTCCTTTTGTGTTTTATTACACACAAAAGGAATTATATTTGTAATATATGACAAATATTTTGGTAGCAATATACAACTGTATAACGAAGACAAGTACATGTATATTCATAATTACTGTATATTACCAATATATTTCAGAGACCTGCTGTAATGTAATCAGCATATATTATACATATTTTCTTGCCATATTTCATACATTTTTAATGTATGGACGCTATATAATAATTATATTATCCATATATGAAATCAGGTAAATTCTGGTATATTTTCATAATATTCATAATATATCTAAAAAATATATTCTTAATATATGGGATATACCAGTGATGCAATTAAGGCTCACATTTCATGCATTACTATGGCAGAATTGATTCAAGGGCTATTTTTCGAAAACAACCCATGATGTATTTAAGACATTGTAACGTTTAAACATATAGAAAAACGGGTGCGCTACGGTTAAATCCCTGCTCCAGTATAGGTACCATGAGAAGGTGGGCTTTTGCTAACGACACCCAGGCTGGCAGTGATTGCCTGGCGCTCAGGGGCAACTAAATCCTAAATTAATCGTTAGGTTACATTAAATTAGCCTAGAAACAATAAAAGAAAAAAACAGAAAAAGGAAAAAAGTCTGATTTCCAGGACAGATGTCATTCTTGCATAACAGACAACTAGAATTGACGATATTCTAACAAGCTTTAAATTATCCAATCATTTGCCTCTATAAAAAGACCTAACTAAACGCTTGACTTTTACTACTACTTATCTAATTGTCTGGCTTCCAAGACGATCACGAGATCCGTTTCAGAGCATCTTGGAAGGCGTGAAACAGCGCCTTAGTATGGCTTTGAGACGAAGGGCATTGACTTAACGGCTTTTGTGTCATTAAGGGCGTGAGTTTATTCACCGAATGAAATTCGTGCATTTTGGGGCCTCAGACGCAGTGACGGAGGCTGCATCGCAACCATGGCAACGGAATGCAGCTAGCGTAAACTGCCGAGCAAAGTCAGCAGACTCAGCATAAAACGGAATGTAATTCATGCGCCATTTAGAAACTGCATAATGCATCACGATGCCTATAAGTTAAGTGCCATTTGGGCAACGTACAGATGCTCTCCATCTTTTCCCAGATCCCGTTAGAATTGCATTAACAGAATCATAGATAATATTGCGTCGATGCTGCTGTATGCTGTTATTAAATATGCCCGTGCTGCATTCAGGCGGAAACAGCACTGGAATTACCATCGTGGGATTTCCCTACCAGCCATGCTAAAATCGTTAGAAGCACCAGCTTTCAGCATAACGTGTAGCCTACGGTGCCGCCGCCTGGCGACATGAAAGCCAAGCATGGCAGCCAGTGACGTGGAAGCACAACCTGAACATCCAGCAATTAAATTAAGTTTAATTTAAATTTTAACAAGTACTACGTTTATATGCCAGGCCTGATAGTGGGTCTTTGCAAAATTGTGTCCCAAATGTATCCACAAAAATACTGATTTGTATCCCAAATGTATCCACTAAATATTGTTTTGTATCCCAAATGTATCCACCAAAGACTGCTTTGTATCGAAAATATATTCCACAAAGACTGATTTTATCCAAAATGTATCCTCAATAGTCACTTTGGTATCCAAATGTATCCATCATGCACTATCTCACTAAAGAAAAAATCACGTTGCCTAATATCGTTCAGCAATTAAAAATGCAATTAAATTAAGTTTAATTTAAATTTTAACAAATACTACGTTTATATACAGGCCTGGGAGTGGGTCTTAGCAAAATTGTATCCAAAACTCTCCACCAAAAGACTAATTTGTATCCCAAATGTATCCACCAAAGACTGAATTGTATCCCAAATATGTCAACAAAGACTGATTTGTATCCAAAATGTATCCTCAATAGTCACTTTGGTATCCGAATGCATCCATCACGAACTATCGCACTACTGATAGAAATAATCACGTTACTTAATCACGTTTAGCAGTTAAATTTGCAATTAAATTACGTTTAATTTAAACTTTAACAAATGCTACGTTTAGATGTACATGTATATGCCAGGGCTGGGAGTGGGCCTTAGCAAAATTGTATCCAAAACTGTATCCACAAAAGGACTGATTTGTATCCCAAAGGTATCCACCATAGGTATCCATCAAAAATATATCAACCAAGACCCCCTATTGTATCCTCAATAGTCACTTTGGTATCTGAATGAAACCATCACGAACTATCCAACTAATACTATAAGAAAAACACGTTGCCCAACTGTTCAATCTTGCTTGGAATTGACTCATGACATTTTTGAACATTATCAACATCATTTTAAATTTGATTACTCGTGTATAAAAACTATCGAGTAGAAAGTTGATGGAGTTAGATGGAGTAAGAAATCTGTTGGCCCACAATTCTTTAAATTTAATCTGGTGTTCTCAGATGGTGAAACGAGATGATTGTGATATATTATTCTGGAGAAATGTTGTTTGGATTAAGGCCGTGTAACTCTTCCATAACACAAAAAATCAATTGTATCCACTTTGCCCCAAATAGCTATTTTGTATCATTGAATTGTATTGTATTGTATTGTATTGTACATTGAATTGTACCATTGAATCAAACATATCAAAATGTATCCGTGACTCACTGGTCATAGTTAAAGTGGACTTCACGTAAGTGCAATTTATTTCTGCATATAAACAAATTATAAGTTTTCTATTACATTAAGTTCAATTTAAATTTAAATTTAATTTTAGTTTAAGATGTTGGAGATACAGTAGCAATGAAAATAAATGTTAATGCAACGAGACCATTTTGTCAGAAAAATTGCTGTGCCAAAATCAATTTCCGACACTGTCGTTTGTTGAACAATTTCATATGCAACCAATTCTGTATTGATTTTCTTCATTTATGGAAACTCATCATTTATGCAGGGTCTGACTTCGAAATTGGATATAAAATCCTCGCAGCTGGTAATCTATTGCATTTTTATTCTAACTTAGCAATGCGTTTTTGACAATTCCTATGAGCCTATCAGAATTATGAAATATTCAATCCCTGCATTTGAAACATCAAATCTCGTTCAGGTTTAACAATTACTTTTACTTCAACGTTTACTTATCTTTTGAAAATGTGGCAAATCATTCCTTGGCAAAATGCTTAAAATTTCTCACATCGCACTACTGGGTACAAAATAATTGTGCATTAAGCATAAGATGGGCACCGTGTGTAAACACTCAAAAGTCACAAATTAGACAAGACGTCGAATTTATAATTAATTATAATTACAGAAAGAAATGTTGGTGAAAACTGCAAACATTCACGTTTTATATTCAAATGAAATAGCAGGTTAGGAAGCCATTTTTCGACTCACGCTAAATTAATTAAACGAATAAAAAGCTAATTTTCTTCACCACAGAACTCATACGCTAATTCCTCTCTCTTTAGAATAGTTTTTCCATATTCACATCTTCCGGAAATTTCCTCCAACCGTGTATTCTTGGGATAAAAAAATCAATTTTAAGCCCATTATGTGCATTAAACAAGTTCATCACGAAAGTGAAAAATGTCTTGAAAATGCAGTATTTCTGAAGTTGTGAATTATCTACATGTACAGTATGTGTTTAACATTCTCATTAACTTATTTTTGTGTGTAGCTTGGGGAAAAAGCTGTCAACGAGGAATTACATGTATTTGAACAATTCACTTACTATTCTTATGAAAATGTGATATGGAAATACCATTAAACATTTTTTTTGGAACATGTTATCGTCTTAAATGTTATTTCTAAGTACCTTAGATACAAAGTACAATTAATGTAGTTTTAGAAAGACATTGTACAGATTGTAACTTAGGAAAATGTTTGACAGCATGCTTATATCAAGTTGCAAAGTAACTACAGAGCGACTACAAACTGATATTTGTTTCAAATATAACCAGTTGGCAACTAATTTAGTTTGGTTGTAGACTGGTTGCCTTCGTGGTACCAATAACATGATATTGACTACTAACAGGCCGCAATACTGATTATAACATTGGCCACCAGTATGCAACATGTCTGAAACCACCACTGAAATCATCACATTCAATTCTTATACCTGTGCATAAACTGCAAACATTCGCAATGTTATTAGTCAAACTGCAAACAGTTGCACAATTTGAAATCAAAGCAAAAACCGTGATAACATGATTGCCAGCGCTTTCAATAACTTTCAAGTCAGCATGTACAACAATTTGTATCAGTACAATGTTCTGTAAATTAGTTTAGAACATCAGTTTACTGTATATTTTCAGCAATATTTTTCAGTTTCCATTCAGGTTATACCAGTTTTTAACTAGTTTAGTTTGCTCGCATACCACTGTTACATTTCTGGTAACAGTAACATGATAATAGATTAACTGATTGCAATGCAGATTGGTAAATTGACAACCAGTCTGAAACCATCACATTTAATTTCACATCAATTTACACTCAAATACTGTACCGTACATAAGTTTAACTATTTGTACAGAACATCAACTTACTACCAATTTATCACCATTCAGTAGCTGTAGCACCTGACCTACATTGACCAAAACAGAAAATTTATTTAGCTGCCGCTTTCGGAGAAGCCAACTTTCGCATAGTGTCTATGGCGGAGCAGGGTCTAATCCGTAGTAAAGTCAGTTTTTCTATTTTCAAACTCGAAGTGAATCCAATACGCAGAGCGATTGGCAAGATTATGATCTTGCCGAACAGGAAGTCATCCATAACTGAAACGTGGTCGTTTTTGCGTCAACCGGAAATGCCTTCCTATTGTACTTGGAAAATGGATCGGTTCTCCAGCCAACCTTTGCCAAATTGCCATGATGAGATGGGCGAAGGCACAAAGCTGTTCTTTCCAAATTAACGATATTCAAAGCATGACAGCCTTATTTGTCATTCCCGCATAATTGCCAGCACTCAACGCCTGGAAATGCTGGGCATTAGCAGTGCTTGTGCCTTATTTAGGGTCCTAATGGCGTTTTCTAATCCGCTTTAATTGTAATAAATGAAATCGGTAATGGCGCAAGCAATTTTGGCTAAAAAAGCCAAATGCACAGGCTAAGCGTGTAATCGCCTATACCAAAATCTTTCTTTATAAACTGCCAATTGACTCGGCTGGGGGATCTCATAAGTCCATGCTTAGGCATCCATTGTGATCAATGAAGTCCAATTACAGCATGATCGACTTAATGAATCCTTTTAGACGAATCTGTTCGTGTCCATTACGATTAGGTATCATTTACGTCATTGGGATCCCTTGGGATCCCTCAAATAAGTCTTGAATTCACTCTTGTTTATAACTGATCCCATTCGGTATTAGGCTTCGATCTAACATTATTTTAGGTTGAATAAAGTTACTAAAATATGACGTCAACCCATCTGGAACTATGGTAGTTGTCCAGTACACGACATACATGTAGATGGCGCTACCTACATGTACATATAAGCTTCATTTTGACTAACACAAATTCGGATATATAACTGATGTATTCCCATGATTTCTGTATTGACTGTATTGACAAATATATTTGAAAATGCGTTTGCAATACATCATGACATGCATATTGCAATGTATTATGTATGTTGGGGAATGTGCTGTGTAATGAATGCTGCTTTCAAGGTTTAAAATAAATCCCAATTCAGAATAGAACTGGCAATGAAATAAAGTTTAAAATTCAAATATTCATCAATTTCATTCAATTCAATGCAGCACACTTATTTTTAAATATGTACTTTCAAACACATTGTGAAAGTTACACATGAGTATGTTTCATATGGCATTGTAAAATGCATTAGTGAAATGCATATAAAACGACCTATGCATTTTCAATATATTTTGGAATTCGCAATGCATTTCACAATGCATTTGAAATGCATTTCCCTTCCACGTGGAATCCCAGCACAACCTAAAAATGTACTTTCTTTAGTTAGCTGCCCAACCGCCAGGCAATCACTGCCAGCCTAAGCCGTTAGGAGAAGCCCACTTTCTTATAGTGTCTATGACACTATGGCACGTCTATGGCACGTTACACAGGCGGGGTCATAGGATGTACATAAAAACTGGCTTTAAAATCACCATTTTTGAGGAATTAATACTTGAACGTTCTCTAATCATCAATTCTTCTGATGCATGTGCACGTAAAGAGACTCAAAATAGCACAGAAACGTATCTTATCAATTCAACTCAGTACCCTAAAAACAGCCGATTAAATGGGATTGATGGATTGCACCCATCAACCCAATTTACTCGGCAATTAATTAACAAAGCATTTGGACCGTCATTGTAAAATCGAATTCCTTGAAGATTAAGGCAATCCTTTGTCCTTAAACCCCACCCCATTCTAAATGATAACAATATTATTATATCATTTACCACGAAAAATATTGACCACAAAAACAGAAGATAGAACGCATTTTCAATAATTCACAAATTTAGATTATTCTTAATTCGATGATTTCAATATTACTTTCTTCCACAGAATTACTTGCCATCTCTTGATTTTTGTGTTAGCCAATCCCCCTACTTTCCTATGGTTTTTCCCTGACTTTTTCAGAGCTTTCCAATTTCCCTGACATTTCCACAACCCTGTTACTTAAAGCCAAGCTAATCCCCTCCCCCTAATATGATCACACAATATTAAAACGTTATCCTTGTATATTTATAAAAACCTAACCTCATTACACATTCACATTAAAGTTTGGCATATTTTTGGATATTCTATCGTTTTTCATTTATTTACTGTTTAGTTGTAACCTGAGTTTACATGTATCTGAAACTAAGATGAATGCCCAAGTTCGCCTTTATCATTTTGTGAACACACCAGAAATTGTCCATTCCATGATGGTTTCCCCAAACTGACCAAATGTGGCTCTTGTTCGACCCATCACAACCGTTAAGGCAAACTGTCAATTCTGCAAAACCCAACAAATTAATTTGGCAACCACCAGAGCCTGAATGGGGTCAGCTTTCCTTATCTACCTCGACATGCTGGTGGTTCTGACTTCTCCAGAACGACTTGGAAGACAAGCCATGTGGATTTGCTGAAATATCGACCACTTCTTACAGCCCTTCTCAGCGTTGGGGAAATCTCGTTTGTGGGCAAGGCTGGAAATATTCCGTTCCATATTGAAAAAAAACCTATTTGGTTGCCCACCCTAGATGTCAAACGCAAATACATCATGTCTGAATGCGCAATCGAA
The DNA here is from genome assembly GCA_034687865.1 of Kryphioiulus occultus. Lineage (NCBI taxonomy): Eukaryota > Metazoa > Arthropoda > Diplopoda > Julida > Julidae > Kryphioiulus > Kryphioiulus occultus. Next base: position 3,350 of record JAQGAF010005432.1, on the reverse strand, counting down.
GAGGAAAGCCAATTCGATTATCGTCCAAATGCGTGTTCACAACAATAAATAAAACCATTGCAATGCCAGCAGAGCTTAGGTGGAAAAGAAACAGCTGATAAAACCAGTTTAAACATGGGGACTACGTACATGTACATTGTCATCTTAAGGCCACAGAAATCCCTATTCTTGAACACATTCTTGGATCATGTTTGCTAATACTGCTGTTGTGTTTAATGCAGAGCTGCTCTACAAGGTTGCCTTATTTTTTCAGAAACATTTGCTTCGCTGAAGCCATTGTGTCATTGAGGGAGTGGAAGCTGCTATTGACATCATTCCTCTCTGAAGGACAAAGAATCCCCAAATTCAAGACTTGGGAAAAACCGTGGGTAAGTTAAGCCGCTTTTGGGGCATGGCATCATCCCTTGCTGGATGATAAAAGTACTAGATCATGGAAAATGTACCTATGCAAGAGGAATGTTGAGAACCATCTTGTAAATGTATCGGATCATCAATGAAATATGTACAAGATCTGCTACAGCATGGATCTACCGTAGAAAATGCACAAGATCCTGTGCATAGGAAATTGCTGCAGTTTGAAATATGGAATATATATGTATACTGAATCTAATGTACATGAAGAAAATATATATACAATATGGGAGTTAAGTTACACTGTACAACAGCTGGACCAAGTATGAAAAATGCATTAATCTACTTGTAATGATGATATTGTATGGGAAATGGAAATTGGAAAATGGAATATGGAATATACAATGATAAAAATGTACTAGGGCGAATATAGGAAATCGCTGCATCTCAGTGAAATATGAAAAATGCAGTAATCTAAAGTAGTAATCTAATCAAGTGAAGTACACATATATACACAATATCAAGTGTAGAAAATAGATCCGATATTGGAAATTACACTGTACAACAGCAGGACGAAGTATGGCAGATGCATTAATCTACATGTGATGATGTTAATATATGGGGCAATATTGGACATTACTGTAGTTTGACGAAATATGGAAAATGGAATATCCAATGTTGATAATGTACTAGCGCCAATATGGGACATCACTGCATCTCAGTGAAATATGAAAAACGCAGTAATTTAAGGTAGAAAATGTATTGCATCCAATATGGAAAATTACAAAAGCTGAACGAAACATGGTAAATGCACTATCTATATGTACATGTAATAGAAAATCACATTAGTTTAGTGAGCTACAGTATGGGAAATTATTGTGGCTAGATGAAATATGGAAAATGCACAACCAAATGAAGCAAATTCATTACATCTAAGGTAGGAAATTACTGCAGTTTGATAATACCGTATATTTAGATGATGCACCAACCTAATGCGTAAACTGTATTAGATCTCATATTGGAAATTACAATTTTCATTAAATTTGAAAAATGCACTGATATAATGCAGAAAATGCATTAGTTCCAATATTGGACATGCACTAATCAACGTACTAAATCCAATACTTTATGCGAAATTATTGTGGCTTAATGAAATATTGAAAATGCACTGATCTAATGTAGAAAATGCATTAGATCCAATATAAGAAATTAGTGAAGCTTGATGAAATTGGAAAAATGGACTAATCCATATTGTAGAAGATGTAACATTTGCAGTATGGGAAATGGTTGCAACTTTATTAAATACGGAAAACGCACTACATGTAATCTGGTATTAAAAATGCAGTAATTTAATATAGAAAATGCACTAATCTAATGTAGGGAATGTACATGTACATGTATTAGATCCAATATGGGAAATTGATGAAATATCGAAAATGCAATAATAACTAATGTAACAGGGAGAAAATGTCAAAAATCTAATAAGGGATACTGCAGCTCGATGAACTATGACGAAAAGGTAAACTGCTGCAGTTTGATGAAATGAGAAACATACAGCAGCATGTAAAATAGGCAAAATTTACGTACAACAGATAACCTCAGAAAAATAGATGACATTCGAAAAACGTACTCGATCTGTCCTGGAATTTCTCGGAAATTGTACTGCATAAAGTACGAAACGAAAGAGATGCTGCATCAAGTTCAAAATATGCATCACAGTATGAAAAAAACAGAATTCAGGTCTGAGTGAAAACTAGAAAGAAAGTTGACATACAGGCCAGACTGTTTGTGAATGCAACAACAAGCATCCAAGTTCTTGCCAAAGTTTTTCGACTCCTTGAAGCAGTGCTTCGTTTTTTATATATTTTTTTCAGTCACGACTCCCAAACATGTATTATTTAACGACTGATTGCAGCTTAACATTGGTCCATCAGGGTTCATTTTGCGTGCCTACTGAAATAGATCAAGCTTTCTATTAGCCATCCCTGCATCTCTGGTAATCCTCTTAGAAACACCAGTCCATTATAACGGAGGAAAATTGGGGGTACAGACTTAAGCCGTTGCGAATGACAGATTGGCTCAGATTATACGAAAAAAAATATAGGTTGCGACGAAAAGAATTCCTCTTTATGCGGTCTGGAGCCAACTTCAATTTCGGATATGAAAGAAGTTTTGTTTGTTCGTTGACATCTATCAGCCTTCAGGAAGTTTATATTCCGTTTCTCTCCTTTCCTGAAGGGCTTTCAGAACCCAATACAAATTCCTAGTTCGAGCTGATAAGGAATTCCACAAACGTCATATAACCTATAAAAGTAGGTATCGAAAGCGTGGAGTTGGAAGAGGAAGCGGAAATTGGATATCCATGGAGTTCCTTCTGTTTGATTAAAATCCGCATTTTCTGGAAGAAGAACACGACGCCTGGGCCTTGATGGGGGCCTGCAGGCCCTCACTAATATTGACTTGTCCCATCTTATTAAATATATGAAACCAGGCCCAAAGTTCCTCAAAATAAATAAAATTGCAACGATTATCAATGGCAAATTCGAAGTTCCTTCAAAGGGGACCAAAGTGAACCACCAGGGGCCAAAGAGGCCCAAAAAAGGACCAAAAGGGTCCTAAGGCACCAATGATATTCGGTTCAAGTGGTTGGAAACTTGTGAAGTCAGGCGTACATGTTTGCTGAAGTCCACTGACGTCTTTTAAGTCACGCTGAAGTCATTGATGTTATTGAAGCCCCTCTGAAGTCATTGAATTCCCAGTGAAGTACTGAGGATTCAATGACTGTCATTGATGTTATTGAAGTCCCTATGAAGTCACGTAGGTCCCAGTGGAGTCCTACTGAAGTCCTTGAAGTCCCCCTGAAGTCATTGATGTTATTGAAGCCCCTATGAAGTCATTGAAGTCCCCCTGAAGTCATTGACGTTATTGAAGTCCCTATGAAGTCATTGAAGTTCCCCTGAAGTCATTGATGTTATTGAAGTACCTATGAAGTCATTGAA
>JAQGAF010005431.1:0-12074 GCA_034687865.1 Kryphioiulus occultus | reverse complement strand
TTTCCACCGTGTTTCCACCCTTGGCGGACGAGTCCAATATAACTACGGAGACCTTGACGGGAGATTCGGTATTGGGAGTTATGGGTCCAAAGCTTGGTAGGGCTATTTTTGGCTCGACCCCGCCTGACCTCCGACCCATGGACAATGGTTGTAATGTGTCCTAGTTTTGATTTTAATTGTCGGTTGTGTCGCGACTGAAGATTGTCCCCAGGGCGTGTTTACCAGGGATTCAATTTATTCGAAGGTGGGTGGAATCGATAGCTTCTGCAATGACATTTGGTTTTTAGTCATAATATGCTTGTGATAGCAAATTGCACCTCTTGATAAGCTGATCACCTTTTAATTGCTATCGGGTTGGTAATTAGCACGCCCGTATATTGTGAGAAAAACAAGTGTATTTGTGTCATGGCCAGCGCCGCGGATGACATGCTGTCACATGATGATGTTGGACAAATTTATGTTTATCTTCATACATCATCATCAAATTGTGTCTATTATAATTAATCGACTTTCTAGTATGGCTGCACGCAGGTTATACATCCAATTATTTTGATTAGATAAGTTTTATTTGCATTCAAATTAATGCGGGGGCGTACATGGTGATTTTTGAGGATGTATATACAAACTGTATATCTGCAATGTGATATGGGCGTTGTTGATAAATTTGTAACCTTGACAGCAACTGACATGTTTTAGATAACTGTTGTATATTGTAAAATTCTCAATAATTGTTATAAGCTTCAGATGAGGAAATGTATAGTTTGAGACAGAATGACAAAGTTTGAAGCAATATCATGTAGTAGTAGCACTAATTAACTGTTTTAAGCTGAGTACGGTTTATTCTATGGTATTGTGTAATTTTCATTACGACTATGTCGATTGGTAAACTGACAGCTTGTATATTGTGAAATTCTTAATAATTGTATAATTATTGCAGCGTAGAGCTGCCAGAATTACTATAGGTAAATACCTGCGAGATGACAGCATTAACAAACTGATCAAGGTTCTCCAGTGCAATATGCTACGATCAAGACGTCAGGCTCAATGCCTGGGTCTTTTTTCAAAAATTTACATGAACATTACCGGGAATTCAAATTTGGTGGAGGGAATTTTTTTTAACTTTTTACCGATTGTAGGGTACTGAGTCGAATCAAATAATCTTGATAAGGAGAAGTGTAAGGTTTTGAGAGTCTAGTGTCATAAAGTTTGAAGCAATATCATGTGGTCAGACTCGTTATTTTGGATAAATGCTGTATACAGTATTGTGTAATTTTCGATAAGACTACATGTATAAGAATTGGAAAACTGACAGTGTATTTGCTAACTTATATAATTTCAGTCTGTAAATAATTAAAGAAATGGGCCACACGCTTTCACGGATAGTATCATCGTTTTTCCGGTTTATAAAAGGGGGCTTATGGCTTCCAGTCTGCCTCCCGATTTTCCTGTACAAGATCGTTTGGTGGCATTTACGATCTGCACAACGGATTAAACTCCAGGATAAAGTGGTTCTGATTACAGGGGCAAGTTCTGGTTTGGGAGAAGGTGAGCACATTACAAAAGCCATGCATGCGTAATGTCACATTTGCAGTTGTTGATACTGTTTTTCCTTTGCAGCTTTAGCACATGCATTTTATAATGCTGGTTGTAAAGTCATCCTTGCTGCGAGGCGAACAGAAGAACTCGAAAGGGTGAAAGGAGCCCTTTTATCATCCAATCCAGTAAGGAATTTCCAAGTTTCTTATAAACTACTTGTCAGTCCATTTCACTGAATGATTCACATTTTGCCATTTTCTAATAGCACGTAGTTAGCCATCATCCAGTCGTTTTTACGCTTGATATCAGCGACCTCAAAGCCATTACTAAGAATGCAAAGGAGATCGAAGATATTCATGGCAAAATTGATATTTTGGTGAATAATAGCGGAGTGAGCTCGCGAAGTGATGTTCTGTCCACTCAACTAGATATCGATCTCAAACTTATGGTTGTTAATTATTTCGGGCATATTGCCCTTACTAAAGGTTTGAAATATGTTCTTTACTGGAGCTTGTCTAATTATAGACTGACTATTCCGCAGTCTAAATGTTCTTGTATTTATTAAAGCTCTACTCAAATCAATGGTTGCTCGTGGAGAAGGCCACATTGTCGCAATTAGCAGTATTCAAGGCAGATTTGCAATCCCTTACAGATCGTCTTGTAAGTAAAGCTTTGGGCATACATAGGGTTGAACTACTCTTAAACCATAAAATTGTAATTTGTATTTTAGACACTGCATCTAAACATGCACTGGTAGCATTTTTCGACACTCTTCGTGCTGAAGTACACAGCAAGAATGTTCATGTCACAGTGGTCAGCCCAGGTTACATCAGAACAAATTTGTCTCATCATGCATTGCATGGGGATGGAACCGAACACAAAGGTACGATTAATTATTAGGAACTGGTTATTAGATACCAGATTACTCACTGTTCACTATCTTTTCCTGACCTTAGAAATGGACAAAACGACAGCATCTGGTATGGCCCCCCACGTAGCAGCAGAAGCCATCCTTTCAGCTGTAATTAGAGGCGATAAAGAGTTAATTTTAGCACCTTTAATTGCAAAAGTTGCAATGTTTTTGAGGATTCTCTGTCCAGGCCTCTTCTTTTACATTATGCAAAAAAGAGCAGCAAAAGAACAAAAGAATGAATGATAACTTACCATAATGCATAAACCGTTTGAAACCTCAAATGACATGGGTGCACCTCATTGTGCCATATAATGTTCTACTGAGAGGTTCCAACTACCTAATTGACGACAGTAATAATTTCCAGATCTGCCTCAGCACCTACTCAAGTCATAAGAATTTAGTAAAATGTTACAAATTCATTTCACACATTATGTCACGAACGCTCTAGAATAATAAAAATGGGAATCACCTACCAGAAGGAACAATCGTATTTACTTTTTATAGTTTTATGTGGACCTCTTTTATTAAAACTAATCTTATTTTAAACAATTCCCTGGTACCATGTTTTAAAGAATCTGTCCAGTTTTTCAAAACTGTCAATATTGTTAACATGCAGTGCGAAACAGTATGGCATTGATGGAAAAAGCAGAAAATGGTAGGCTGTATATTGCAGACCATTATCGAGGAGCTAAACACTAAATGAAAGGTGTTACGAAACAAACAAAACAGCTGCGCTTGTTGCTTGCTACTTCATCAATTATGTTGAATAATAATTGAAAAAAAGTTGAAGTACTGTTTAACTTTAGCTATTGGGGAACCTTAAAACAAACATGATGACGTTGTTGGAAGTTGCTGCAAAATGTGAAAGAGTGGACAATTTGGCTAATTTGAATTGACAAGCTAAACTGTATCTACAACTGCAAAATATTTCAAATACAAATGTTAAAAAAATAAAACACACCTTTGTGATTTTCTACAGATAGAACTATACATAAATTGGCAAATTATTTCTTTCCATAATATTTTGACTGTTTGAATTGTTCATTGAAATCAGTAATAATCTATGTATAGATCAACCACTTTGTCGCATTTTCATGAAAATACCATAGCTGCTTGTTCCTGGTGCTTCATAGATACGTGGCACTGTGTTATTTTTTTTCTTACGTGACACAGAATTGTAGTAATTATACTAATACTATTTTGTAACCATGTTGAAATCACAGAATGAAATCGTCAGCAATTCAGTGAAGATAATGATAAGATCAAAATGACTTTACGTAATAAACAACTGAATTCAAATTATATTCGCCACAACCTTGTGCCATAAATGTAATTTCAAAACTTTCACATTCAGGGTTCTCAACTAGCGTCATTACATTTTTGTTCAAAGTTTGTGATATATCCAACAAACCGAGAAATTTGTCGGAGCAAGTTTGAAACTTCGGTAGCGCTTCTTCGCCATTGCGTTTTTTCCCATCTGTTATGAAATATCACTTCTAGTAATCTAGTCGTCTCATTTTCAAACTGGTCACAGATAAATTTGTTGGTATAGCCTATAGCCACAGAAGCTCATTGCTATAATAGTAGCAGTCCAATGCAGTATCTTCCTCCGTGAATCGTCTCGTAACACAAGAACTACTGGAGAAGATGAAGTCAAAGTATGTAGAGGAAGTTTTGCTAATTTTTTAGGATTGTTTTCCACTTGGTATTTGCAGCATGGATCAAACTGCCAGCTAATCGTATACACTCCGGTACAAAATAAACTTGCGACACCTAGCGGGCAGTAGATATATGGCCTGTCTGGCCAGATAAAGCCAGAAACGACTGATCCAAACCCAGTCAAGACTGAGGTTTTATGAAGACAGTTGCCAATCGCTATCCATTGCGTTGTGTCTTCTCCTAGTTTCGAGGGTTCGATGATAATGGTCTTGCAGACAGCATCTAAAGCTCTGTCTAGTTCGAGTTCAAAGTTTTCGTGGGCGTCATTTCCATTATAGATTTCGTGAATAATTGCACTTTCTTTATCGTCAAGCACACTGAAAACAACAAATATAAATTCAATCAAAATCAAGAGGTCATTCTAGTCTTAAAACTAGACTTATGTAATAAAAATAAAAGTGAGTAGCAATTATTGTGGTGTTGGTGGCGAATCTGATTTAGGTTTTTCCCTGATTTCATTTCATAATAAATGCTGGTTACCTAAGGAAATCATAATGGCCAAGAATATTCACAATTTATAGAGAGCATCATAATGACAATACTAATCAAAGTTATTATTGTTATCATTTAATTATTTAATTCTCTCAGGGCATAGGCCCGTGAAAGGTGCTGCATTTCATTATTTGCCTAAAATAGCATGTGATGGCAATTGTTACTTCACACATTCATGCTGAGAGGCTCGGTGTAGGTTACTGACAATGCTGTACATGCATGCATTGGCTATTTTTACCAATATCCAAAATTATTAGTCAGCAAGGAAATAGGCCTATGCAAAGATGAGAATGAAGGGTGCTAGTGAGAATCCTGCCAAACTCTGACCTATTAAAGAAAATGCAGTTTAAATCTAACTGTTGATCAAAGAAGTATTAATTAACGAAAAGCAACGATTGCTTGCAACAAATCCTCAAATTATCAAAATAGGTCAGTCCTGACAGTCAGAAAACCAATTCTGCAATCACCATCGAAACTAATACACACGAACGTATAAAAAAGATTCATGTAAAAGTTGAGAAATTTTCAATGGCAACTTCGATTAGTGCCATGATGTGGGAGAAAAATGCCTGTGCCTTTCACAGGGTTCCCACAGCTTTCATAACATATATTTCCCTACTTTTCTTGGTTTTCCCAGGTTGAAATTTTTATTTTTCCCTGACCTTTAAGTCTCCCCATTGACCATAATGAAGTAAAAAAACTTGCCACTGAAAACAAATATTGTTTATAACAACAATAACAAGTCTTTAAAGCATGAAAGGGGTAATTTAACTTATGGCTCAAAAATATTGGGCTAGCTAAATTGTGAAGGAACAGGAAGATGTGGGAGTACTAGGAACAATAATATTTGCTAATTTGGATTTGTAATTAGGAGTTCTCAGATGCTCGGCATTTATTTTAATTTGGCAATGTTCTACATTGCCATTAATGAAGCCAAATAAAAGGAACCGGTCTGCCCCCATTGGGTCTTTCTTTCATTGAGCAAACCACCTAAAAAATTTTGAAAATGTTTCAAAATTCCCTCGACTTTACCAGGTTTTCCAATCATTACAAATCCCCTGATTTTCCCAGGATTGTCAGGTTCTGTGAGAACCTTGCTTTCAAGATCACTGGACCTATATACTAACCAAAGACGAGTTTTTAGGGTTTCAGAACAGGTCGAAAACTGAATTCCAAAAATAGCCAGGAAACCCATATTAAGATGAAAAGAGTACAACAGGGTGAAATAAGGTCAGCAAACGAAGGGAGTTAAATGGCAGAACTAGGTAAAGGTCAGATAAGGTCAGCAAACGAAGGGGGTAAAGGTCAGGAAAGGGAGATAAAGGTGAAATTTTAATCTTCCATTCACACCTTTTGAAATCTTGTAAAACAATACAAAAAAGAATAAAAATGAATCCTTTAGATTTTCGTTATCGTTCTTGGTAGTGCATTTTAACAAGTGCTCAGATTAACCCCGATTTGCTTTGTTTGTGTGAATAATTTTTTTTCTGGCCAACGAATTCCAGGCACTTCCACACCTCAAATTTGCAAGGAATGCACCTGAAGTTTGGGTAAAAACAATGCCCAAATTTCTCTTATTGTGAGGTTGAATTGAATTAACACTTGATCCCCGCAACGTAAGGGCTGACAATCTGACAATCACACCCAGTTAGCAGAGGTTATCGAAGTACGTGATTTAACTGATAAAAACGTTCTTCTTAGAGTTGCTATCTTTTTGCAGATGATTCTCATATGCACGTAGCTCTATTTGGGGGGTGCAGAATTTGATCCCACAAAATGGAGACCTGCACAAACCACTGCATTAGTTAAATACAGACACTTTCTCAAAGTCATCATTGAGAGTTTCTCACAACAGGATCTAAGTTGAAGATGAGTCTGAAATCAAATTGAAAAACATTCACTTACTTCTCCATTTTCGTCAGCAGGTCCAACACCAAGCAGCCGCCCGATAAAAACGAATCAAAAAGTTACCGGAAGTGAGCTAGCTCGCGCGAATTTCCACTTCCTGTTCCAAGAGCCAGGTTCACAAATGGCGTCTGCTTTAGAACAATTTGTGAATAGTGTGAGGGCTTTATCGTCTCAAGGTACGAAACTTTTGCATAAAATATGCGGGAAATTTGCACGAACTTGGTTGAGGATGTTTCCTATTCGGCTTGTTTTCCGACTGGGCACCTGGATGTGGTTTTAATCGTCCAGGCAGCATGCTAAGAATTAGGCCTATCCACTCTGTGTCAAAGTTGACAGCTTGAACGGCATGGACACAGGCAAAAAATCACTGAAAATAAATAGTATAAGCTTACCTGAAAACCGCCCGATCACGCCTGATATCCCTGGCACCAACAGGTGTGCTGGTGATGTTAAAAAGCGGTTTATTATCAGCATTGAGAAGGATATACCAGCGTGTTTGGTTTTGGCTAGTGTGTTAGGCCTGAGGCTATGTCTAAGAATACACATAATTACTAAGCATATTTCTGTATTAGCATACGTGTATTCTGTCGTGGTCGCCAAAGTTTTGAGATTAGAAAACAAAATTGGTCATTTTTTCACTATTTTGTAGACCCTGGAGTGAGTTCATATCGGTTTACTTTGTATACTTAAATATGTTACTCTTCTAACAATTTCTTCGTATCATTACCAGGTAATTTCGGTCAGCTATGTGACTACCTAAACAAAAGTGCTGAGGTGTTAGCCAGAAATGCTCAACATTTGCCCAACGTCTTGGCTACTTTCGATTTACAACATCATTCGTTAGGCATCATGACTGTATTGTAAGTTCAAATTTTTAGTCCTTTGCATAAGAAGGGCCTGGCATAGGACGTCTCAAAAGTCATGTGTCGAAGTGTCTGGCTAATCACATGTTTATTACGATAAATTGCTATTTTTCAGATGTGTCAAGTTTAGTATATCAAACATCTCTGACTATGAACCTTTACATGCTCAGTTTCAAGAATTCATAATAGGGTGCAACGGTGAACAAGTACGATTTGCTACCGACACGTGTAAGTTGCAAATTAATTGCCAAAAAAGGTGTCTGCAAGTTGATCAAGCTGTCTGTAAATAACTACTGTTTGTTTTGTTTAGATGCCAAATTATGTCATTTATTCGCCCAAAGCTTGATTGAAAAGAAGCAGGTACTGATATAGACTAAACTTTTGCATCCATACTTTGCATAACCTTCATTATGTTCTCAATCCATGTTTTTAATAATCAAGAATTGTAATTTAATGCAAAATATGTCAATCTTGATAAGTAAGGTTCTAAACTTCCATTTTCCTATGTAGCCTCTTTGTGGAATTGACCTGCTATGTCACGCAATTCGGAAAATCCAATTATTCCCATCCCAACTAACTTCAATTCATGCTGATCTCTGTCAGGTAGTAAACGGATTAATTTAAGTGAATTTTAATCATGATAAAAACAAAAATGTAATTTGTTCTCGTTTGCCGTCAGTTATGCCTATTGGCTAAAAGTTTAAAACCCGCCTTGGAATTTCTCGACATAGATGTCACGGATATTAGCAAAGAAGTAAGTTCCATGTCATTGCGAGGTATCAGTTACCCTTATGGATTGCCTATAAAAATACATTAATTTTATAAATTAAAATCTATCCCTGAAATAATCTTCATTTATTTCCAGGGTTGCCATTATGATGCAAAACATTTCTTATTATATTATTATTATGGGGGAATGATCTACACGGCTTTGAAGAACTATGACCGTGCATTGTACTTTTATGAGGTTGCCATAACAACACCAAGCATGGCAGTAAGCCATATTATGCTAGAAGCTTATAAGAAATACATCATGGTCTCCCTAATACTGCACGGAAAGGTATGGCTAAATTCTGTGGTTAAAAGTGTCACAGTGGCATGCAAATAAGTGAAAATTTTCAACTATTACAGGTAATGAATCTTCCTAAATACACCTCACAAGTTGTTGGAAGGTTTATTAAGGTAGACCATCAACATCCATCCCCCTTATTAGTTACTTGTGAATATGATTATATTTTAATGTATGTTTTTCACAGCCCCTCAGTCAAGCATATCATGATCTCGTAACTGCTTATAACACGAATAATCCTGATGAATTCCAAGTAGTAATCAATAAAAACCAGGACACGTTTGTAAGGGTAAGTAAAATTTCAACTTTTAAGCTAACTTTTGAGCCTTGGTGGACTTTGCTAATTACCCAGTTATGCTTTTGCAGGATAACAATATGGGATTAGTCAGGCAATGTATCGCTTCATTATACAAGAAAAACATCCAAAGGCTAACGAAGGTAAAATTACCACGCATCTCTTGTGTAATATTTGTTGTCATAAATCCTGCATTCGTACATAATTATATACTTCTGTATTTAGACATTTATGACCCTGTCGTTATCGGATATGGCAAACAGGGTGCAACTTAGCAGCCCTCAAGAGGCAGAACAATATATTCTCCACATGGTATCAATTTTAAATGCTGGAGTGTTTATTATCCTGCTACTTTTTTTAAAAGAATCTAATATTAAAATATTGTTATATCACACTAGATAGAAGATCGTGAAATCTATGCAACCATCAATCAAAAAGACGGCATGGTCATTTTCCACGATAACCCAGAAAAATATAACGATCCTGACATGCTGAAGCGATTAGATGAAGAGGTAGTGTATTAATTGGAAAAATGTCAATAGTTTCTTACATGTTATTCTTAATAAGCTGTATTTTTTTAAGATGAAGAAATGTATTCAGCTGGATGAGAAGTTGAGAAAGATGGATGAAGAAATTATGGTTAATCCTCAATATGTTCAAAAGGTATGGTCATGCATTCCTGTTTCATCCATTAAATAAATTGCTCAAATAAATGTTATAATTGAAACATGATATCATTGTTAGTGCTCTGGAATTCAAGAAGAAGACCTACCTGGTAGCACGGGAGCTGGAAAACCGCCTATTTGCTCGATGTGAGGATTATTCTGCTTAATTAAGAGATGCTTCATTATTTTAGCATTTAAATTTCAAGATGAGACTTGTCAGGCAGTTTTAGGGTGGAACTCCAATACAAAAAGATTATTTTTTCATTGAAATAAATACTTGAGGTGTAAAAGCTGCATACGTGATGTTCATTCGACAGGTGTTCGCCAAACCACTTCTGGTTGTGGCACAATTTGTAAACCGTTTATAATTAGCCCTAGACCTAATTAATTAATTAATGGAGCGAGTTTCATTTCATAAGCAAGCTTCGCCTTTCATTCGCAGATCACATTGAAATTAAATGAAACATTAACAAACAAGTAGTTGAGTTTTGAAAATGATGTAAATTGACCTTATGTTTAAATAAAAACTTTTAAACAAAAAATTTGTTTTGTGTGAATTGTTTGTAAAGACTCAAAGAGTATGCAGTTACACAAGATTTAATAATGAACAGACTGAATAATTTATCAAATATTTACCACTATTCTTTACCTCTTATTCACATCACAGTTTGACGAAGTATTCTTTTTCAAATTTTTCAAAATCTTCCTCGGAAAACATGGACTTCTCCTTTGGCTGTTTCTTTGTGACGGTCTGGAGGTCTTTAGCTAACCGCCCCTTCTGATGCATCAATATCTAGAAATCATTAAATATACACAATCATTACTAACCGGTTTAATGTTAAGAATAATCGCTTAATTACAAAAAATTCAACAAAAAATGTTTCCCTTACATTGTCAATAGGAACAGATTCAATGGTGCATTGCTGACTTATACTCTGCAACATTGAAATATTGTCAATTGTTAAGTTGGCATCTTTTCGTTTTTTGACGTCATCTAGATGAAATACAGAAAACACGAAAACTCAATGGGGTCTGGCTACGATGCAATGAAAATTTCGACAAAATTATTTGCCTACCTAACACGCATTTCATTTGGAGATCCTCGATAGAATCCTTTATTTTAGTCCTTTCTTTTCTTCTGTGTTTTCTTTTTGTACTGGATGCTTTCTTGAATTCGGCACCTGAGCCTGACCTTTTTACTTGTCTCTTTCCATGGGAATTGGCACTACTTTCTTCTGTAAAAATATAAATAAATGAATTCACTTTAAATTTTCGCTCTTTGAAATTAATGTCTTTTAATAAGTTTATGCATTTTAACGATTTTACACTGATCATGTTATGAGAATCTGGCATACAATGTAGGTACAAAACTACATCTCACTTTTAGAGCCTATGAGCCATTGCGGGGTAACCATAATGGGTAGGCCTACTACCAAAAACATAAGCATCCAATAGGCGTGTTTCTAAACTTGATCAAAAGGGATCAAATGATCAAAAATCGATTCTAAACTGGATCACGATCAGTAGATGGTGCTCCAGTTGTGCTCCTATATTTGGTGTATTTAAACATGATCAAATGATGACTTTGATAGCGGGTGTGATCCAAGTTCGTTCGGTTAGGATTCAACACAAGCTAACGTAGAAACCCTACATGACTAAGTCATGTGTTGTACCCACTCAATTGGCCTAAATTGCCCATCGAAAATGCTCTACAATTGTTCTAGCAACAGATGCTTGTAGGCAGAACCTAGGTTGATTGGGGCATTTAGGAACAATACGAGTTTCCTGTACTTTTGTCCACTGAACTTCGTGTGCAATGAACTGACCCAAGAACTTCACGTATATGGCATTGCGGAACTATTTAACATTGAACCATTTGCAAATATTATGACTTGTTGCATTCCAAATCATTACAGAAAACAAAACAGCAGACCTTCGAACCTATTTACATGTCTACATTAGATGGCCTTCGAACTTAACCATATATTGTAGGCGTATAGGCTAATATTTACACTTACAGAAAATGTGTTGCCCGAATTTAATTCCTATGCCGACAGTAAGTTATCCAAAAATTCGGATAACTTTCAGTAATGAGAATGGAACATCAATCCATCATTATCGCACCCATCACACGAGCTGTATTTACTGTCAATATTTGTTGAAATTGACATTGAAATTGTGGTGATAATGCCCGTTTAGGGTCCCCATATGTTTTATGCCAACCCTATAGGCCTACACAGACCATATTACTGTCATTATTCCAATAGTGACAGCGCAACGTACACAATCAATATTGCTCCATGTTTGTAAAAACTTGCAGTAATATCGCTAGTGTAGGGCTCCCATAATAATTAGGGTAATCATCAGTACCTGTAATGGGTATGAAATATCAATCAGTCATTCCCAAGTTACCCAATCTGCTGTCACCTGATAAAAACTGGACCTTAGCAAGTTATCAACCCCAGGAATCTACCGCTTCATAATTGCCATGCACTATTAATTACGATTGGCACATATACCAATAATACCACCGAATTATAAGGGGACCCTACACGGGAATTATTACTGTCAGTTTCGACAAATACGGACAGTAATACGGATCGTGTAAGGGCAA